>JAPYYX010001851.1:0-20543 GCA_030522605.1 Cremastinae sp. B BG-2022a
AATCGATTCAAGTTTTACAACATATTTTCTACTACAGCTTGGAGTATAATCCCGTAAATGTACTTGCCTCATCTTTTTACAGCATATATGCTGTTTTTTTGTAGATTAATTATTTATCGAAGAGCCTGAATATAGCCTGGAAAATATAAAAATTCTATTGCATTGAGGGAATCTTTATTTAACTGACCTTTCTTTTGTAGAGGAACATTGTGTACTAATTTAAGAGAAAAAAAACATTAATATCCAGGAACGCATGTTTTCGAGTAACGCGGTTGCAGCTTAAAGCTTTCGATAGTGCACATCCATTTATTCTTGAGCTCGAATGAAACTTGTAAATTGTCTAAGCGCGAAATTTTGGAACATTTCATAATCGTCAGAAGATTTAGAATAAGAAAACATATTTCTGAATTTGGAACATTTCATTTTAGCAGTTATTTAATGGCCGTAAATGTAGTGTTCAAGTTACTGGTACACGAAAAAGTTTCCTGGCCTGATAGTTGAACGCAAAAAATTGTACATGAGATAGATGTATGCAAAGTGACGGATTGATGAATGCACATAACTTCACTTTCGTTAAGTATCGTGACTTTTTCATAGCGTTCAAGTATAAGGATAAGCCCGTTCAACTTTAAGACGAAAGCAGAATTGCCCTTCAAGTACTGGGACATATGCGTTTCACAACGTTTCTGTACTTATTTATTATAAATATCATGTAAAATCAAGACATAATATGAGTTTTGGATCGAGAAAATGATAAGTAATCATCTATTTATGAATTGAAGCTTGAATTTTTTGTCTTACTTATTTTTATATTCAAATGAACTTGTGGGAACTCTTAGACGTTCAACTATTTTCACGTAGATACGTACAAAATATTTTATGGTTATTTATTTATATTTAAAAAAATGTATATGATGGTATAATCTCATATTTATCATATAAACTCTTAATTTTCCCCATTCATGAGAAAATCGTGATCGCACGATGATTTTCGAGTCCAAGATAATCAACGATTCCGTCAACACGCTAAATCGAACGCGCATGCATTGTTGAATTCGAATCAAGGCGCAGTTAACGCTGACATGACTGTGCCTGGAAGGTCTACTCGGTTATTACCCAAATATGTGTGATGTAAAATACAGACATCGATGGATCGTTCGTGGTCCAGTCAAGCAATAATGCGCCGTTACAGGTGATCAGTTTTCAAAGCGCGATGCAAACCCGTGCACACGGTTGCGCGCGAGTGTCGCTTCGCTGACGCCGCGATTCCGCCGGGCATATCGCATTGTTGCACCCCCATGTACGCTCAAACCCCCATGCGCGATGCGAAAATATTCATGCCTGCTCTCTCTTCGACTCTCTGTCTCGCGCGACGAGTGTCCCCAGTCGCAACACCCGTCATCGCGCGCAACTGGTTGGATCATCATGCACAGAGACGATTAAAAACCCGCGGTGTTCCATGCGTATGTTCAGAAAATATTTTTTTTGTTTGCCACCACGCACCTTCTGTCAAGACGTAAATGTCATTTTTCTCATCCAATTGCTCGCTTCGTTTTCCTCTTTTCAATTTCCTTTTTTTATCGTTTCTCTATGTAAATCAGTGGATAAACATTAATAGGTGCACGCAGTGCTCTCTACCCTGTCTTCATTTCTCTCTCTCTCTCTCACTCCATGTGGAGAAAAACCGAGCCCTGAGGGACGGAATCATTCGTGTAGAAATTAATTTGGACCTGTCGCCCGAGAGAATTGAAATGCTAATGCTGTTTCGATAAAGCCTCCGAGCAGTATATTCCATAGACAATAATTCATAGTGTACAAATTTGTATAGATATATCCCAACAATTCCAAGTCCAACGTGTATGTGCGGATGCACGCGTACGCTTTTTACGTTTATGTGAGTGCACGAACTTGTCCGGATTTACTTGGTTATATTCATCGATAAATACGCGTCATAAATAATTTTTATTATCAGCTACCACAATGTGTGATAAACAATAATGTCACCGGGGACCATTATAGTTCATTGTGTTTATATTTGAGGATATTAGCGACAGACCGACGTCCGCAGAGAGATGAGCACGACCTTTTTTCTCTCCGTCTCTCTCTCTCGATGATCAACTCCCAAGGGAGCCAGGTTACGCGTGTAACATCTTTCCTCTCTTTCTACCTTTTCGTCTCGTCCTCTCGTTATGCGGGAATGTCCGTGTATATGTGTCCATACTGAATATGAACATAGATATGCGGCGTAAGCGCTGTAGATTGTGCGGCCTATCGTGTGGCAAACGGCGCTGTTTGCTCGGCGTATTAGTCGCATTATAAGTCTGCCTCTCATCTGCATGAGCGGGTGACATACGGCAAGCACAGCGCACGTTCCTGCGATGCATCTGCCTCTCCTCATCTCTTCTCTTTCTTTTCGCCCCCTCGCATTTGTGCTCGGATCACTCTTGCTTCGCTTTTCAAGCGTAACTTCTATACCTTTTTTGCCTCCGCACACACAGTTTTTTGTCCACTGGTCAGAGAAGAAATCGTATCGAGAACTTCAAAGTCCTTGATACGAGTGCAGGTATAGAGATTTTCTTCTATCGAAGATTTTTTTCAAATGTTGGGATCTGTAAAATTAAATTTGTGTAGATTTTTTTTGGTGGTGCAATCATTGAATATATTTTATTCAACGCTTTTGCATTTAAGCATTGGTTCCATTAAATCGGAAAATAAATCGAGAATAAGAATAACATTTAAAAATCAGAACATTAGAATCAAACAAGTCGCACATCTACAAATGTATCTGCCGTCCGATAATTGAATACGGTCATCCTATACATTTCTTAACAATAGAACAACAAGCAGAAAAATTATAGAAATAGCTGAAAGATCAGACATTAGAAAACTGACTCGAATCAGACATCACCTAAATCCATTGTTCAATGCAAAAAACTCCACAAAAAACTAAAATACAACCGATTGGAGAAAGACTGAAGACACTTACCAAAAGTTTCGTTTCTAAACAAAAAGAAAGCATACAAAAACTATGTATCAGAACGACATTAGAACAAAATCAGCACACTAAATTGAACCCTAAATTCCTTCTAACCATTTGTATTATCTCACTCTCGAACACCAAATGCTTTTTTGCTTCTAATTGTTTTAATTCTTATAATTCTATTTTATTTTTTATTAGCTGTAATGCTATAAAAAATAAGCAGAATATCGTTATTAAATATACGAAAAATCTACGACTGAAGGAACTCGGTCGATGGTCCTTTGCGACGGTAATATGTAAAGACATTTGTGTAAAATAAAAAAAAATGTAACTGTGGCAAATAAAGCTATCACTACTATACTAAATCGAGAACTTCTAAATCTCTTCGATATGAAAAATATTCATTAAAATTTTTTTGTTTATTTTTATGATTTTTCTGAGACTGTAAAATTAAATTTATGTAAATTTTTTAGGTACCAAGATCATTGAAGACATTTTATTCAACACTACATTCGACTTTTTTTCCCATCAATTGGAAAATAAATCAAGAATTTCTAAATATCTTCGATACGGAATTTATTTATTAAAATATCTTCATTTATTGCTATTATTTTTCTGAGACTGTAAAATTTAATTTATGTAGATTTGTTTTAGCAGCAAGATCATTGAAAACATTTTATTCAAAATCTTTGCATCCAAGAATTTTTTCCACTGATCGAAAAATGAATCGAAAACTCCTAAATATCTTCCACAACAATGAAATATCAATTTTCAGCCATATTTTGGGTGCCGAAAATAATTCTAAATCGAATTTATAGAAATAATTTTTAGGGTGCAGAGGTGACAGGAAATTCTTCTTTGTTCCCCGACGCTCGAAGGCCACGCGCTCGTTTTCTCTCGTTCAAAGACCGGAGGGTTTCTGACACGAGTTTTGACGGGCAGTTCTGCCCACAATATAGAATTCGGAGATTCGTACCACCCTTTTCTTCGGGCACAATATTTTCCGTCCTCGGAAGATCACTCCCAGGGCAAGCCCACATCGGCTCTCATAGATCACGGCATTGTCAAAAGGGAAGCCGATTTTGCCCGGAGGATGACGCTGCACGTAGCGACGAAAACGATGACGACTCAAACGACGACAAGAATTGACTTACCGTAAATACTCAAAATATTTGAACCGCAACGAGGACGCTCTCTTCCCACAGCCGAACGGCTCGATGCGTCGATCGTTACACGGATGCACCACGCCCCGAAAAAAAGAATATAAAAAGGGAGAGAGAAAGAGAAAAAGAGGGAGAGAGAGAGGACAAGAGGAACGTGTATATAAATTTAAAAAGGATGACGACCGCGTCAACGGCAGGTCTCGATAAATCTCGTTGCTCTCGCGCTCATTTTTCTCTCGCGTCGATAAGTATCGGTCAGAAGTAAAAAAGATTTCCGGACCGAGGCCCGTGCGTTTCGAGAATGAAGCTCGCTGGTACCCGGCATGGCCCATTTTTTATCGGCACCTCTAGATCTCTCTGTTTCTCGGTCTACAATACGCTCGAAATGAAGGAACAGGAAAAATCTTACGTGAGAACAAACGAGACTGCCTGGGGACGGATAGTTATTTTTCTTCTCGAAAATCAGGTCTCTTCTTCAACGTTGACTCCGAATTTCAAAATCTAGAAAATCATCGAGAAGCAACTGTCGTCCCCGAAGGGTTTTTCCTCTAAAAACGGAGTTCTTCAGGTTCGTTCGTAAAATTTTTTTCTCCTCAAAGAATCGAGAAAAAACTTACCTCGAGCGAAGAAGAGTTCCTCTGAAAAGAAGAAAACAACGAGTAAGATGAGTTTAGATAAAATCGAAGTGCAGTGGCGCTTGTTTTCAGCGTGAAAAAAAAGGAATCACGTCTCGAGTGCGTGACAAGCGCCTTTCTGATTGTTTTTCCCATGTTCCTTGTAGAAAGTACATATTTAAAGAAAAAAAAATGTATGAAAAAGAGAGAACAGGATTGAATATATTTATACAATGACGTGAAGCAATTGAAGTCAGTTTGGTCAAACATTCCGCGTGGACGCCGCGAGGTAGCAAAGCAAATACGTCCTCGGAGTTGAGAACAAATAAGCCACGAGTTTATTCCGGTCTGTACACGTGCTCGGTAATTTATTAATGCGCGAGCTACTTCGCACTTTGAAGTTCCATTGACGATCGAGTAAGAATTGAGTGAAATCAAAAAAAAGAAGAAAAACGGTTCGCGATCGATCAATTCGACGATTGATAAAACGTTTTCGCATCAATTTTTTGAATAAAAACCTCGAGAACAAGGCTCGCTTTTGTCACGGTCGTCTCATTCGAGTTCTAAACGACGTCGATCGGGGGTTACACACAACATTCCATTGTTATTTCTTCAACTCGGTTTCCCACTTACTTTTTCTCAATTCGCATGTCTCCGGGAGAGAAGTCAAACGAGTAAAAGAGCGCGAAACGAGACTTCTTTCTTCTCTCGTTGAATTCTGCGTAATCGTAAAATTGCATCGGGACCCGTAAATTCGAGGGGAGAGAGAGAGAGGCAGAGCAGAGAGGAGAACGACGACGATCGACTTAAAGTATAGAAAGAAGAGCCTATTATAAGCGAACAAGAAAACGAGAGGGAAAAAGAGAGACGGGCGAGAGAGTGAATAAGGAGAGAGAAGACCGCGTGGAATCTTGAAGAGGCGGTACCCGAGCCGTTTGCTTCTCATCGTTCTCGGGCCGTGCTCCGTGCTTCGGGCCCTGTGTTTTAGCCTCAGGGCAAGTCTAGACTCGGTTGAATTCTGTTTACACAGGCCCCGTCTACACAAGACCCCCGACTCACTTTCTCTCTCTCTCTCTCTTGCTCTCTCTCTCCATCCCTTTACGCCCTCTTCGCTCGTTCTCTTCCTTTTTTACATCCACACACATGCTTTCTCGTTCCTCTCTCGTTCCCTTCGTGCATGTTCTCGCATCATCGACGTCAGTGTGTTAAGTAACGTGAAATCGTGCGCCCCCGGTTCACGTGCGTACGAAACAGAGCCTTCGATCCACGCTCCCGCTGATTGCCGCACTCGGAAATCGATGGAAAAAAATACCTCAAAATTCTTTAATGAGGAGAGCAAATTATTTGCTTAAAATAATAACATTTTCAATATTTCATTTCACAAATTTTTCTTTTTTTTTTTTTGTTTGCGGTACCGCGTTTATTTTTTTATTGCTTCGGGAGAGTATTTGGGAAGAAATAAAAGAAGGAAAAATATGAGGAAGGAGTAATATAAGAATGTTTGTCTTGCAGGGGTTGGAATTTTTGAGCATTTCGAAAATTGGTCTCGCATTTTCGTGGCCAGGCAAACGGGAATCGTTTACGCATGTGCACTCGCGTATGTGCACGTGGGCCTGCGTCCGTATATATGGAGGGAGTTTTACTGCGAACGAAACTGATTTAACAGATCGACAGTCACGCCGAGAGATGCCCACTGAGCGTTGCGCAGGAACCTCCCCTGAAATATCGCTTTTTGGCTTTTCGAGGAATAGCTCGACACACGGTCTCATCTAAAATCTACCCAAATGGCGACAGATGCTCTTTTCCATTTGGACCCAGTAACAGGAGGCTCGGGCTTTAAGTTTTAGGGACAGAGACCCACATTTCGCCCCGTCGGGCACGAGGACAGTTCGCACCTTCGATTCATAACGCGTTGTCACACACTTTGATCTTGACTCTGCGGTGACACATACAGAAAGGGCCACCATTTCTATATGCTTTATCTGTTTTCTATGGACCAATTAGGGGGATTTTCCATCAGGGAAATATGTGTTTCCAAACATTCTCTTCGAAGCGTAGCTGTGCACACAATGAAAGAGAATTATTTTTATTCAAAAGCGATTGCACACAAAAAATCGAAACAGGAACATCGAATTTCGAGAAGAAAAATCTTTCTCGCGGTTTATAAAAAGATTTTCCATTGATTGGGAAATGAATCGAAAAAATTGACAATATTTGTAACTTTTGAAAGGCAGCATTGAAAAGTAATCAAAAAGTTGTAAAAAATAGTTGAAATAGATTTTGAGGATCACTATTTCAGGTTTTTTTTATCAATTTTTCTCGCACTTTTGTTTCGCGAACACTCGAACGAATCGAAAGAGGAATACCGATGAATTTCGAAAAAAAAAATTTTCAGCGGTTTTTGTAATAACATTTTCCATGGATTGGAAAATGAATTGGAAAAAATGCCAAGATTTGAAATTTTAAAGGCAATCAATGAGTTTCATAAAAAATAGTTGAAGTAGGTTTTTAGTATCATAATTTCAGGCTTTTTCTTCAATTTTTCTTGCAATTATTTTACAAATACTTGAACAAATACAAGCAGGAATATCGAATTTAGAAGAAAACATTTTTTCAGTGGTTTTTAATAACATTTTCCATGGATTGGAATATGAATTGAAAAAAATGCGAAAATTTGGAACTTCAAAAGCAATATAAATAAGTTACAAAAAAGAGTTGAAGTAGGTTCTTAGGATTTTAATTTCAGGTTTCTTTTCTCAATTTCTCTCGCACTTATTTCACAAATCCTCGAACAAATCCAAACAGTAATATCGATTTCGAAGAAAAATTTTTTTACTGGTTCATAATACCACGGATCATAATTCCACGGATTAGAAAATGCATTGTTAAAATTGCCAATATTTGAAACTTCAAAAGCAATCAATAAGTAGTAAAAAATACTTAGGGAGATTCTCAGATCACAATTTGTGGTTTTTTTTCTCAATTTTTCTTGTACCGATTTGACGAACACTCGAACAAAAAGAATTTTTTTTATTAAGGGTACACCCTTTTGGTAAAGGGGAAACTCGAATAACGGGCGACGAGAGCGCGCTCTTTCTCGTTCTCTCTCCAGAGTGCATACTTATTGGCATTTGTGCCATGTTTCATGGTCGGTTTTCGAGAGAGCATGGTATATAACCAGCAATATTATGGTACGGAGAGAGGATCTCTCGTGTAACGACCCTTGAGCGTGAAAGAAGCCCTTTTTTCTCTCTCATGTACTGTCTGACGACCCTTCAATCTAATCAGGCTCATTCAGCCCACCGCGAAACAACCTGCCACATGGTACGCGTTTTCGTCGAGAGAGAGAGCTTTCCCTCGATCGTCAACGACATGCCAGAAATTCATTCCGTACATATACGCGCATCGGAACTGTATACATTTTATTATTAGTATTTTAAAAGCACGCGTCATCGTCCTCTCGAACATCGGGCGATCCACGTCCCAGCTGAATTAACCGCATTCGGTCGACCCTTCAGAAAATGTCGCTCATACAGATCCTGCGACCATTGTACGAGATTAGGAACTTCTAAAGAGAATCCTCTTTAATATATCCATGATAAAAAAAAAACGGTTTCGAATTCGATATGGTGACACAACTTTGTGATTCATCGAGTCTCTTTTTCCCCTTTTTAATCTCATTTCCGCAATTTTTTCTCCCGAGTCGTTTTTTTTTTCGTTCGTGTAAAATACTCTTTTCATTATATATTTTCTCGCGGTGTGTTCCGTCGTCGGATATATCCGGCTTTGTCGCGAGCTTCATCGTATCGGGACCGGGAGATCGCGCTCTCTCTCTCTTCCAGGCTAATTGGTATTCGCGACGTCCTCCCATCACCATCCTTTACAGAATCATCTTTTACATAGAGATTTGGTATAATCCCAAACGTCGAGGAGGCTCCCGTGACAATTAAGCCGAAAACTCGTTCGGCTTGCGCGACGAAACGTTCCTTCTAGTCCTCTCTCGTCCCCTCCCTCCCTTTCAGCCCTTTTTTTTCTCTCTCGTCCTCCCATTCGTCTGTTTTCCTGTCGTCGCGGATCATGAATTTTCATTCGTTTGCTCCCTGAGAAAGAGAAATTCCGTATTATTCGGTGGGCTTTTATACACGGGGCCGGGACCAAAGTGAGCTGCGTTCATGTTTTTTTGAGGATTCATCGTATTAAAAGTTAAAACTGAACGTTGCTCGACTCTTGTGCTCGCTCTTTTCTTCTTCTTTTCTTGTACTTCTTCTTCCTCTCATCGCCGGCTCGTCCGTTGTTCCAGCCTTTTTGCCTCTCCTCACTCGTCAATGAAGGACCGTGTAGCATCTTCCGTATACCCCGGTAGCCGTTAAAACTTTATAACTAGCTCACATTTTTACATAATACGCGTGTTTCGCCCTTGTCCCGAAGAAACAGGGCATGAAAAACTTGCTCCCTCCTCGTTCTCTCCTTCATTTTCTTAATGCTCTTTCCTTTTTATCCTCTGCCCGTTCTTCTTCTTCTTCTTCTATTTTCATCACCGATCACGGCTCGCTGAGCTCAGCGAGCATCAGAAACAATCACCGAGAGTATATCCGGGGAATTGAAAAGGAGACAAAAGCTGCGAGAAAACAAAACACACTGAACGCCATCGCCGCGGTGGTCGCGAGAATCCTGGCTGGCGCCCACTTCGCTATCGCCTCTGCTTCGACTATCCCGGAGCAAACGCAATTACTAATAATGGTATAACCAATCGTTGAACGAAGAAAGGGGGAGATGGACGAAAAAAAAGGCTGCCGAGCTCCTTCGGGCTCGCGCAAAATCAGCGAACCACGACCAAGCCCCCAACATCGTCATCGCCACGGAGAGCAAAACGGCATGACTGTAGTTTTTTTTAAAACCATTTATATGCGTGTGTATCCTATTATGTAAGTGTGTATGTGTATATATACGTATATTTATGTACAAACAAAAAATATGTATGTATACGTGTATTTGTAATTACACATTGTTTCATGCGATCGTTCGGAATGCCCGAGCACTTCCTCGATACCAAGGTAAATACCGGACATCTCGTTGACTATAACGACCTTCTGTAACAGAGACGAAAAAAGAGATGCAGACAATCGAACCTTCTCGGTAAAATCTCTGTGTTCGGTAAAAAAAAAAAAGCACGCACAACTTTAACGATCGAGAGCAACGAAGTAAATCGAGAATGAATTTTTTGAAATTTTTTTTTTGGGTATGTAGACGATAAAAAATTACCGTCCGGTCGTTAAGTGAAATGAGTTACCAGATTAGAGTTTCGAAAAAATCAAGCTTATTGTACGTCTCTACGAATTACTGAAAAACATTATTCTACCAATTTGCTATAATTGTTTAATTTCGTGGATTTTGTATTACATGCATACAAAAGGTATATTCATACGTTTTTGTAAATTTTTTATTGGGATTTGTGAATTTGAAAACTATGAACGATAAATATTACGTTTTTTAGGATAAAATATACTTCATTGAAGACAAATTTATTTATTTATTTATCTATCATCAAATTTATTTGTTTAGTGGTGATAAATATTTCGTTTTTTGGATAAAATATACTTTATTAAACACAAATCGATTTATTATTTGTTACAACATATAGTTTATCAAATGATTCCAAACATATCCAAAAAAAAAACAATTTCATTGACGTCGGAAATTTTGTGTCAAACTATTTGTGTTTTCTATTCATTTGTGTGATTTTTTACAAAATATAAAATGTTTTTAATCAAATTTAAATGATCACAGAAATTAAATAAATTAATAACGAAACTTAATTTTACGTTTTTACCATCCACAATATTTTCCTCAAAGGCATTGTGACACAATGTCCTTATAATGAGATCGACGTTTCAACTTTTTTTTTCCATTATCAGCGAAAAATTTCGTCACATCTGTGCCAGGAAATTCGTGCTCGGGGAGATATCGTTGAGGAGAGATCGCGTATACCGGAGGCGGTTTATACCGGCGCTGATAATGAACAGCACTAAAACATAAGGTTTAATTACTCAGAGTAAACAAGGGGTGTGTTTGTGTACATGGCTCAGGAGAGAAAGGTGGTCTCAATCTCCCTCTATTTTTGTCTCGCGTGTATAATACGCGCCACACGGTCTTTGAGCGTGTATAGCATAAAAGTTACAATAGACCGAGCCCTAAGTATGAGGGAAATATTCTCTCTCATATTTCTCTCTCTCTCTCTCTCTCTTGTTGGCAATTCAAGCAACCACACGCAGCCTCCCCGGCTTTCTATCTCGTTGGCCTACAATAGTGCACTGTAACCCAGTAGGGTTTCTGCCAGGCCCACTGTACAAGGAGCCAGAGAGTGAGAGAGAGAGAGAGTGAAAATATGTACACACGTCATTGTGGCTGAATGTACACATGACGTATATACGACCTACACAGGATGATTTGCACGTGAGGTCGCATTGAATGGCCCAACTGTTTGCGAAATACGCCAATCTGTGAAGCGAACTGTCAAAGGCCGATCAAATGGACACCAAAAGATCACGGGATTTCGGACGTTAGTGCAATTTGTGACGAGGCGAGAGTTAGGAAAAAATACGAGAAGATTTATTATACTTTTACCTTCAAATCCATTTAGAATATATTTCATCGAATTTACGGTGTGGCTTTGATCGAATGGGAGCGCGATTTCGTCCTACCACCAACTTCTGCCTCGCCCTCGCAAACTGCGATCATTAATGGTCCCCGAAACGAGTAGGACTCCATTCGTCATTGAGAGGAGAGTGAACGTATATATATCTTGTGTATATGGACATTCATATCCGATTCTATTCATACTCGGTATAATCGAGACCGAGCGAGATTTCCGCGTGTGTATGCGACGTCCATTGACGCCTTGTCGTATAATTCGGTGTAATATCTACAGAAATTGATTAGCGCTTCAAATACAGTGTATAACGTATATTTACGATATAATCCGTCTGAATTCACTGATTAGACTTGCGCTGTGAACTGATAACCCGAGGCTTTTTGTCTCGTTCGAGACTCGGAGCAAAAGCCTCTTTGGACGTATTATACCGTTAAAATAATTCTGCAGTTTCCAGCATAAATCTCCGGAGGGTGATGTTTAAAATTTTTGACAACGTCGAAGCAAGTCAGCGGGTGGACATAACTTTTATCCGGATACCGTATATTTTTTGCAACGCAAAAAAAAATCTTTTCAAGGGAAGAAAGGTTTTTTTGTTTGGAAAAAAAAAGATTTGGGAATTTGTGGAAAAAACACGTTCGGTTTGTTTTTTCTCGCATTTTTACGCTGTTTTTCCGGATTTATCTTCTTTTCAGTTTGCTGAAAAAGAGACTATAAATAAAGAACAGGGTTCACTTTTTTTTCGGTACACATTTTTTTCTTATAAAAAAACTGAAGCTCAATTTTTTTTGTTTTACAACCTGGGCGACCCGCAAAAAATGCAGTCCCAAAGGAGTCCGTATTTTTCTTTCTTTTAAATTTATGTATTTTATAGTTCCGGTTTTTTTTTTGTAACCGTAAGTAAGTGGAAAACGGGAAAAAAGGATTTTACGTTTTTTCAATCGACTGACGTCTTTTTCTGTTTTTTTTTTTTTCCTCAACAAGAGTTACATTTTTGAGAGCGACCAAAACGCCGGAAAGGGACCGAGCAAAAAACGCGCTTACATTTTTTTTCCTTTGTCGGGACTCGCGCGTTTTAGTCCCGTACCGAGAAGTCCCGCGTGGCCCTCTCGATTTTTACAACGCAGGAAAAATATGTTCCGAAAGCAAAAGCGGAGAGGGCCGAGGAGGAGAAGTATTTTTGCGCAAGATCCGCGCGCGTTCCGTGTGTCCCGTATATCCCTTAAACATTCTGACAGAGGGCAGACACAATAAAAGTATTGAGCGAAATTTTCGAAGAACTTTGGTGCTACAAATTCGAAGGTTTTCGAAAAACGCCGCTCTCGCCCCATTCTCTCCTGCTCTCCTTCGAACAACGAGCCGAGTTAAACGGGCGATGGTCACGATGTCCCTCGAGCGTTCATTACCTTTTACGAGTCCACGCGAGGAGAGAGCAATGAACGCCCAATAAACCGAGTCTTGAGCAAACCTCGTTTAAAATCACTGTACATTGACATCTCGAGGTTAAACATCATAATTCCCGCGAGAATCCCGTGATTTACAGCAGTGAAAGCTCTGCCAAGTATTTCTCGTAATACGAGACGAGATTCGTACACCCAGGAAGAGAGCGAGGGCGTTTGCCATTTTCTCTTCCTCCTTTCTTTTTTCCTTTCATTCTCTCCTCCGCCTTCGTCGTTTTTTTTTTTTCTGCAAAGAGAGCCATCTCCGACGCGGGGTTTCCGGCTTAGGACCGCGTCGAATAGAGCAGTCGCGCGTCGTTTCAGACGATTCAAAGGGTTACGGGGGAAAAAAATCGTCGAAGGATCCCCGAAGGGATTTTTTTTTTCGGTGCTCGTCGGAGAACGATTTTTAAATCTGAGCTAGGAGGAAACGCAGCAGGTATAAGTGGAATACTGGTGTGCGTAATGCTCTACACGCGCATTTTTTTTTTTTTATACACTCTCTCACTTCGAAACGGTGTAAAGCCGAGGACTTAAGCGTGCTCGCGCGCGCCCGATGCTCTTTCCAAAACCCCATTGGTTTCGCGCTCACGCGCATTCAGGGACGCGCGAGAAAAAAAGTGCTTGTTCTATAGGTATTTTGACACGTTCACCGCTGGTTAGGGCAAGGACTTTTCGGCTGAAGAAACCGCGGGACGCCGTGTACCTCGCAGCGGGTCGTCTACGCGTTCTACTACGAGCGAGCCTCGGCAAGATTGAGCGAGCGACCAGGAGAGAGAGAAATTCGTGGCCGGTACGGTCAGAGAACGTTCCGTCATCCATCGTACGCACGAACTCTTCGGGCTCTGAGAAACGTAAGGACGTATCTTCTGTGAGATTCGTACGAAAATTTCGAGAATTACGTCATTTCGTTCGGTATACCTGAAATTTTTTTTTTTTTTTCGGTGCATATCCGACCTGCACACGGATTTCCATGAGGAATCCCTGACCTCGTCTCAGAAGAGTCACGAGATATATTCTTCTCCCCACTCTCCTGAGATTATGTCCTTCGGGATGGACAACGAGCTACGGAGAAACTTTTACGGTGGATCCGTCCAAACCTCTATTAGTCTTGTTTGCAAACGCCGAAAAAAAGATTCCGACTGCGAGTCAGCAGGTTCCCGAGGAAGATGAAAAAAGTCAGGCGCGAGCCGAAGGCATGAAACTCCGAAAAAGTTGATTTGCGCATTCGCTTCTTCATTCCTTTTCATCATTTGCGAAAGAGATATCGATCTACTTTTATTTGGCTCTCGACGGATTATCTGTATATACGAAGAATGAAATATCACCTCGCGGCGATTCATTAGCTAGCTATTTATTTTTTCGCTTGTTTCCCAAGCCCGAGACATTTTTTCGAAACCTTTTCTCGAAACTTTAAAAAAATTGCCTGATGCCGAGTCGTCGACAAAAAAAATCGTAGAAAAGATATTTGAAAAAGAAATTCCGACTCGTAAATTTCAAAAAGTCTCTGAATTTTTTTCGCATTTTTCTTCACTGTCAATGACAATGGCTTCGCGGCTCCATCGTCAAGATCGCTTTTGCAACACACACACACACAAAATCACACGACTCTCTCTCCAGAGTCGGGGAGATTGCAATTAGGATTGGTTCGCGATAAGAGCAAAGTAATTGGAGGCTACTAATGCAAGACTAAATTACGCTAAATCATCAGTGTGTGTACTCGCGTGGAATTCAAGAGAGACTCTCTCGCGTTCGGGGCCCTGGAACAGAGAAACTCCCGAGTCCTCTCCTCTCTCCTCTATAATGACAATTTGATGGGCAGTCATTATGTACAGGGGCCCTCGCAATCAGTCCCCGCGACGAGGTTGCTTCCCAACTATGCCTGAGAGAGAATATAAAAAAAAAAGAAAAAGAGTGAGAGAGAGCTAAGAAAAGGAGAAGCGTCGATTCCTGGCGTTTGTCCGTTTCGTGGGGGGCTCGTTCGTCAAACCGGATTTTTCAAAAAGTTCTCCAAGCGCGGGCGGACCGAAACGGCCGAAAACTTTCTAGTTAATACACGCAGATACATATCTGTATATAAAGTTTTTATTTCCCTCCACGTGTGTACGCCCAGTGCGCTCGTGTTTGCGAATGTGTGTACGCGATATCGCGAAGGCAGAGCGTTCCCGAACCCTATAATTTGGTGCAAAGTTCCGTGAGAGATTGATGGAATGTTCCTGTGTGTCTGGCTCGCTTTAGAATAATGCCTCTCTTTTCTCATCCGTTCATGAGTTCAAGGCTAATTCACGTGAGCACTGATAATCTCGATGTTACGTATATCGAGAGAGAGTCCGAAAAAATGAAAAAATAAAAATTCGCTTTTTCGCCCCCCCGCGCGCGCTTCGTTACTCTCTTTCCTCCCTCCTCCGATTTGTTTTCGAAAGTGCATTCTTAACATCTTCATCGTGAATTTAAAGCGCGAGCCGGCGAAATCGAAGATAAACGGGGATCGCACGCGCGAAAACGCTCCTCGGATGTAGCCGCGAAGGGGAATCAATTTAACAGGACGGTAGACGGCGCGGTTCTATGCCCGGTAATAAATTTTATCGCGGCCGGGATGATCGGTTAGACGGGGCAGATCCGTTTAACCGGGAGGAACTCGCGTAACCTGCACACGCGTTTCCCAAGCAGAAAGCGTTTTCTCTCTTCCCCCGAAGGGTCGTTTCGCGGCCCGGTTTTGAAATGATCTGATAGATTTTGCGCCAGAATGAATTATTTATATTCGAGCGAGCAATCGTTTCAAGTGAGTTTGCCCAAATTCAGGAAATTGGATAATGATGTTTGGGTTAAATCGGCAAACGATCCGCACGTACTCTCTCTCGCCCCCTCTCTCGTATCCTCGGCTCTTCGTCGCCCCTCTGGAAAATCGACCTCGACCAAAACTCATCCGTTCGGCGCCCTCTCCTCGGACGCCTGTACATATTTCCGCTTATTCGGCTAACCGATCGTACGGTCGATCCCTTATATCCTCAGTCCCCTCTCTCTCTCTCTCTCCGCCCTCTGCTCTCATCGTCCGGCTGCAGCCCTTTCACCGCTACCTCGTGCACTTTGCATGTTTCGCGACCGCTCGCGCGCGGGCGCCCGGGAGAGTTACATTTCGAAAACAACCTAAGCGTAATCCCGAGCCGAACGAACCGAACGCATTTGCATGCAAGCCAATCACATATCCCTTTTCGAGAGACCGGTTCGTTCGTTTAAATAGCACGCTCTGAGCTCTCCCCGTATATACATACATATATGTATATATATAAGTCGATGCAATTCTGTATGGAACTCGCGCTCGTGTGCGCACATGGAAACGCACGATCCCGAAGTTTCGAGCCCACCGGTATGGGAATCCAATCTCCGAACGAAACACATTGCCCATCGCATCTATACTGCAACACGCGGCTTGCTCTTCCCTTCTTTTCATACGCTGTATACAATACGGGATATATAATGTATATATATATATACATATGTATATCGCATTCGCGTATATATTGGATAAATACACGAGGGATTTAATTTCCGGATATCGACACTCCCTCGCCCTCTCTTCCCTTCGACCTATCTTCCTTTTTGCGATTTTAATCAGTGCGATTTCTTGAATTAACTCCTAATTGCGTTGCATGTAAGGTCAAGATATAAAGACGATATCCAATTGCTCTCGTTTCAACGAAATTCTCTCTGGATGTATTCGGAAATTATGTGTTTACGACGAGAGATTATGTTTTTATTTCTGTTTGTTTGTTTCAAGGTAAATTGTTTTATTGGAGCTTAGAAATGATTGGGCTTAGAAGAAAATTTGGAGAAAGTTTAAAGTGCCAATTCATCATTCGCGGCATTGAATTACGTTGCGTCCTTAAATTTAAAGGACGGTAAAACGGGGACGAGGGTGGATTTCGGGATCGTTTCGAATTCAAGGACGATGCCATTTAGGTACAGAGAGTTACCCAAAATTAGTGCCGGAGGGAAAGAGAATTCGAGCAAAAGGAGCGTACTTTTTATTTACCGAAGGCATCGAAGGCTCTCTGGTGCTCTCTCTCTCGCACGACCACCAAAGATGTATGGAGCTGTGGGGGCTTCAACCGAAAAGTGGGCAAATTGGAGGCGGAGAAATGTATACGCTCGTGTATATATTCTTCCTTTTTTATTTTTTTTTCTTCTCTCTGCCGAATCGATTGTGTGCTCAGGCTCCTTTCGTGAATTTCGCTCTTTCTCCCTCTCTCTCTCTCTTTCATTCTCGCCATCCTCGAAAATGCACGCGGTGTGCGCGCACGGCATGAGAGTTTGGTGAGCTCTCCTGTTGCGCCCGGGACTCACGCCGCCGTACGGAGCTCAAGATTTATGGGGTTTAAAAAATCGAGTGTAAACGAGCTAGGAGAGGAACTTTTAAATTCTTAACCGTATTATGCGGACACAGAGGAATATATCCGTATGACTTTTCAGCTCGCGCCCCCACAATTATTCCCACTGAGTTTCAGCGTGACAGAGAAAACATCAACAAACAAATAAACGCCCGTGTCCGTTGATGATCCACGCGACGAATTTCATCAGAGTCCAGGTGGATCCTTGCTTTTCTCTCCGATGCCTGCTGCTCGGACGATTCGAGAACGCACCGGAAATCATCCTGGGGAGGAAAATGAATTCTATTTACCCATCTCCATCGTCGATATATAAATAGAATATTCTTTGTCTATTTATTTCTATTTAAGCGAGAGAGAGAGATTTTAACGAAAATACCAACTAAATTTTCAATCTCCGATGCGAGGTGAAGAGGAGCGAATTTCTGGTTCAAGAGTCATGCTACACGAGCTCTGCAATCACGGATAGTTGAATTTTTACCGTAAGAAAATTTATCAGCTCTCGAGCATATTTTCTCCGACGAACCGAGGGCCCTGTCTCTCGTTGAAATGTGAAATCGATGATGGGTTTCGAGAGTCATCGCCAGGACGAATATATGTATGGGGAGAGCGAAAGAGAGAGGGAAGGAGAAAAATGAAGGGAGAGAGGTAAGATGGAGAAAAGATAGTGATATTTTCTGTACAGGAGAAAAGCTGTATGCAGAGGTTGCACGATTCTCAACCTACACAATTTTCATGCAAACACAAACAGGCACCCACACGTATCCTCTTCGTAGAATCGTTCTTCGTGCGCTCGAACGTTTGAGGAGCTCGTGCTGATCGTATAGACCAAGAGAGTGGCGAGAAGAGTCCTAGTTCTTTTTCTTACTCTCTTTCTCATCGACCAGTGCATGCTACACTACATTACTTATATAGAGGAAGGAAAAGAGAAGTTATGTCTACGGCTTGAGTCCTCATGCACGAATCCGGAGGTCGAGAATTCGGGGCGCGATTCTCTATATTTCCACTCAAGGATTCAAATGGGTGCCGGGAGGAAAAACATTTTTTTTAATGATTTCGACACAGAAAAAAAATTATTATGAAAAAATTCTTCAATCTGTACAAATAAAGAAAATGTTTGCATTAAAAAAGATTGTTTTTAAAAACGTCATGGAAGATTTTCATACTTATTTTTTTATTTTTATTGGACTTGTGAATTCCAAAAATATTTCTAGAATTTTTTATACACTATCAATTTGTATACATATGTATTTTAAATAAGTATTTTATTGTTCGATATGATTAATATATATATTATGAGGCATTCCCACACCAAATCGGACGGTGCGAAAAATACATTGTAAGAGAGAAGTAAGTGATAAAAATTAATAAAACGAAGAATAATAACTTTTTCTTAATTTCAAAAAGTACATTGAAAAAAAATTTTTATATAAAATGATAATTTCTATTTGAACCATTTTGTTAGAAGTTAGAATCCATGGATTTTCAAATATTTTCAAAAAAAAATTTGATATTTTTCGTACCGGTGATAAAAAAAATCCCAAAACTTACCAGGAAGTATATTTCGGTGGGTACTAAAGAATATCAAGTAATGCCGAAAACAGAAAAAAAATTTTGTTTTGTTTTAATCGTGTAATTAATGCAACATTTTTAAAATATTTTTTACTTGGTTAAAAAATGATTTGATATAATTTTTGTAACAACTATTTCATTACTTGGCGTACTTTTTTACTTTTTTTACAATTTTTTTAAATACATACGTATTTCAAATAAGTTTGTTTTATATGAAATTAAAACCGTCAACTTTTGTACTTAAACAAAACTCTACTCGAACACTTTTACGATTCCGAACAAAATTTCTTTTTATATTTTCCATTTTCTATTCAACGTGTAATTATTATTATCTTCCTAAATACGTTCATAAATTATAAATTAAATTATAAATTATATCACAGCTAGAGTTTTACATAACAATTCAATATTATTATTTTTTCAATAAGAAATATGAATTGCAATTATTTTCGGACATTTTTAAAAATGAATATTGCCTCGTAGGCAATGAATATTCGTATATCGATGCGCAGTCTTCATAGCCTCGCGTTAACACGCTTGCAATACTCCGTACCACGATATATACGAACAGACAGGAACTCTTCTATAAATTGCCTACTGCAACGATAAAAAAAGGTATTCGAACAGATATCGCGTTAACTCCGCGTGTCTACCAGATCCGTGGACGTTGCTACAAGCGATTTTACGATCAATCCGAAGCAGCGAGAAAACTTTTATTGTCAAGTCTCCGATACAACAGGAGATAAAACAATCCTTTAACAAACGAGGATTAAATTCCGAGTAACCCGCGCGAGAGTCGTAAATCCGAACGATTTTCTCAACGCGTTTCTCAAAAGCTCCATACAACACGGAGGAACAATTATCGTACAGAAAAAAAAAATATATATTCCTGCGCTCTCAAAAAATTTTCGCGAATCGCGAGTTTTTACGAACTCCGCGAGAAATAAAAATTCATACGTAACCAATCGCGAGAGAGAGAGAGCCGGCTGGAAAACGATCGGAAGGTATGGCGCACGTGTGTGCCACACGCGATCTCGATTCCTCGCTCGGAGGTGCAGAAGAAGAGGAAGAAAGAGGGAAGAAAGAGGACACAGGAACGAGCGAAGGAAACGAGCGAGAGTGGTCGCTCCGGTATTGAAGGAAGGAGACGACGCGTGTCGTGTGTGAGAGGGAAAAGTCTCTTCTCGGATCAGGGGCGGTAGCGGCAGGCGGTCTTTTCAACGAGTAAAGGCTCCGCCTGCTTCACCGGCACGCCTTGTTCGTTCGAGTACACACGTACACACCTCGCTGAAAAATCTCGCGAAACACGCAGGTAACCCCCGAGAGTGTACACATCCGCGGATCCCCCCCCCCCCTCGGGAACACGTCAGACACGCGAAAAAAACATAAAATCGTTCCCTCCGCTCGCTTCGCCCGGGAACGACCGCGGAGCGCTCTCCTTTTTTCCTTTTCCACACACTCTCGACGTTATACCCAACCGGGGAACGGAGCCATGAGAACTGCAAGTGCACCGGTTCCGAGTATGCACTCCGCGTCAGACGTCCATGTGAATTTCCCTCGGTTTCGCATTAGCGCGTTCCGCAACGATCCTAAGAAAATCGGAGTGCGAAAAAAAAACTCGAAATATAGGGGAGGGGGGGGTCAAAATGGGGTACTTAAGAAAAATTTCCGATTCCAAGGGTTCAAATATGCTGAATTTTTTGTTTTTTAATCACAATTGAAGGAAACAAATTCAATTTTC
>JAPYYX010001852.1:0-26390 GCA_030522605.1 Cremastinae sp. B BG-2022a
ATAATTTAATTTCTATAATTAACGAAAAAATAAATTACTAAAAATTTAATTGCAAAAATAAAATTATCGTAAAACAAAAAACTGATAGAAAAGTAAACAGAATTTATTTCCGCAGTGTCGTGAAACCGTTACTCCGTATCGAGAAACATTAAAAAAACATGAAAAATGAAAAAAAGGGAGCAGAGCATGAAAAGTCCAGTTTCCTCGAATCATTGAGCTTAATCGTTGCAATTTTCACCGTTAGGAGAGCGCGAGAGAGTCTCGGTGTGTCGTTGGCACGAGAGTTTTACGAGTCCCGTATGACGTTTGCGCCATTCGGAACGGAAAAGCGTCGTTATCGTCATTTTTTCACTTTTTTTTATTTCACGTTCTCTCGACCGTGTGTGACTCCGGGGCTTCTCGTTTCTAATCCACGCTAGACCCGTGTGCGTATACCCGGCGTAACCAGTGGAACGAGTCACTCGCGTCTACAAAACGAGAAAAACGGAGCTTCGATCCGCCGCGTTTCAGGAATTCTGACTTCCGGTGCTCGATGACGATTTTCTCATTTCTCTTCGCATTACGCGATGTCCTACATATTCCTACACGCTAATTCACCTTTACGAGGTAAAAAAACAAAAAAAAAATTCGTGTAAACAAGATTTTTACTCAATTTTACATCCCGTATTTTCATTTTTTTAAATTGCGTCCTATATTTTCCTCCGCAGTCCGAAAAACTTTTTCGTTTTCAAAAAAAATTTCACGTATGCAAATTTGTCTCATATTTTTTCCTCAAAACCGCTATATCACGATTTTTAAAATTACACGAATTTACACTCGACCTAAATCCAAAAACAAAATTTATCCTCCAAATAAATAAAATTTTTTTCATATTTTGTCTCTAAAAAAATCGTGTAAACAAGATTTTTACTCAATTTTACATCCCGTATTTTCATTTTTTTAAATTGCGTCCTACATTTTCCTCCGCAGTCCGAAAAACTTTTTCATTTCCAAAAAAATTGCACGTATGCAAATTTTTCTCATATTTTTTCCTCAAAACCGCTATATCACGATTTTTAAAATTACACAAATTTACACTCGACCTAAATCAAAAAATAAAATTTATTCTCCAAATAAATAAAATTTTTTTCATATTTTATCTCTAAAATTGTGCCCTCATTTTTTCATTAAAAAAAAAACGTTTCACGTCAAAATCACACTCGTTCTCATTACAACATAAAAAAATAACTACACAGCAATTTCCTACAAAAGAGAAGAATTTCTGTAAAAAATCGATTTTACTCGAAATCAGTTTTATTTCGCGAAAAAAAAAGGAACGAGGGGAGGAATTGTGTTTGCGCGTGGTAACGATTCCTGAAAATCTGGTCGGTCCGCTTGCACGTGAATAACGAAAGCGTAAGATGGAGAGAAAAAGAATAAAAGAAAAAAAAAAGAAAAATATATAAATCCATATACATACATATATAGTTAAAGACTCGCTGGCACGCATTCCTCGTATTAAGGGGGGAAGAGAGAGAGAGAGAGAGAATCCTTCCAGTGTTTTTAAAAGCGCGTTTGGCTTGGCGTAGAGCGCGTCCGTGTGCGCGAAACTCGAGTCAGTTGCGCGGTGGCGAAAAGTGATGTGCGCGCGTGTGTGCGTGTGTGTGTTACAGCGCAAGCGAGAGGCCCGGCGTCGTCCGAGGGAGCGAGAGGGAGAAAACTCGCGCGCGAGTTTTTCAAGGTTACGAGATCCGAGCGAGAGAAGACGAAGAAGAGAAGAAGCCACACGGGCTTCTCGAGGTCGAAACCAACCAGAGTCGCGAGAATTTTCTCTGGCTCTCTTGCTCTTGAATCTTCTCTGCGCATTCTTTCTTCCTTCCTTCTCTCTCTCTCTCGCTCCTTACGCTTCATCACGGACGTTCGTGTGCAGCCCCGCGAAAAATTCCCGCTCCTTCCTTTCCAGCCTCGTCTCTTATTACGAATCGAAAATCACGAAATTATTCCCTCTCGTGCCCTTCCGAACTATGCGGATGGATCTATCGCTTTTTCTAACTGGAGAAAAGTTTTGGAGCTTCGGATCGTTCGAAAAAATTGTACGAGATCGTTAAATTCGAATATTCGTGAGATTTTTTTTATGGAGGATATTTTATTTCAATTATTTCGGTGGAAATATTGAATTTCAAGTCAGAGAACATTTTTTTTAGTTGTTTAATTGGCAAGTGTAAATTGGATATTTAATTTTTAAGAAAATTGAAATGCTCGGAAAAATTATAAGCTTTGGAGTAAAAAATGTAAATCAGATTTAAATTTTCAAAGTATCGTAAATTTGGGTGATCAAAAGATAATCAGATACTTCTAGGTTCAAATATTTATTCAATTTTCCATCAGAACATATTTCATTTCATTTATTCAAGTGAAAAATGTGAATTAGCTTTTAAATTTCCACATAAATAAAATTTCCAAACCATGGCAAATTTGGTTACATAAAAAAATCATAAAGTATGTCTGAATTGAAATATCCATTCAATTTTCCACCAGAACAAATTTTAATACAATTACTCAACTGAAAAATGTAAATTAACCTTCAAATTCATTCTGAAATAAAATTACGAATTCCCCTGAATATAAGTATTTACAAAAATAATTTTTGTCACTCGTACCTCTCTCCTTTCGGTATTTTTTGACTATTTAGTTATGATTATTGATGAAGAAAAACGCGAGAAAAATTTTCCGGGCGGTGACAGCTCATACTTTATTTTTATTTTTGGGCGAGCAGCAGGTGTTTTTCATGGTCGCCCGAGCGCTCACACACGGTCCATTCCCACATTGTGTTGGAACGAGAAACGGCGAAATAACACGCGCGCCACCCAGCGAAGGGAAAGTCGCGGAAATTAACCGAAGGGAACGAGGTTAACCGTTCGAAAAATTTTTTAGGTTGACACAGTCTCATCCCAGAACGAAGAATTCTAATGAGATCCGCGATGAAATCGACCTCCCCGATGATTCAATTTTTTTTCCCCCCCGAAGAACAAAGTTTTTTTTTCCGCCTTCCGGAAGATTACGAGTCTCGAATATCCAAGATAATCGCCTTTCCTCCGGATAATGGCGTCTATTATAGAAATCGGATTTAATCTCGTCCCGGTCTCCGCACAATGTGAAATTGGAGATTCCGTCCCGGGATTATTACAATCTTTTAACGAGTTTTTAAAACGAAAGTAAAAGACGAGGAAAAGTGTGTTTGTCAACCTTCCCGCCACTTTTGTTTCTCGCTCCGAATGCTAACCTCAAACGGTTTTGCATTTTTTACCCGTCTCGTTTACGTCGGGTGGAATTTTCTCTTTATCACGATAATCATCCATATTTTTATCCATTTTTTATCAATAAATTAATCCTTAAAAAAATCGGCTCATTTTTATAAAAATATTTTTAGATATTTCGTAATTATTTAAATAAGTTTACTTATTGTGGGAGATCTGTAGAGAATTTTCTTTTTCACTTGATATTCATGACTTTAGAGCTTAAAATACTTATTATTTATTTTAATTAAAATATTAACCTTTCTTGTGTAAAACCTGCGAAATTTTGAGGATCCTCGGATCGCCCGCGTAATCCAGATTTCGCGAAGCACAATTTTGACTCACGTATGTCTTCGCTTCACTACTTCACGCACGCACGTAACACTTAAATCACTTTTATATCTCTATCTCGCTCTGAGCCACTGCTTTCGAGATGCACTCACTTGAATATTCGATATTTTAGAAAAAAAATACTCCAACTTGCACTTGGATCACGTAAACTTTTGTGCGAACATAACCGCGAAAAAAAAAACGTCGTTTCGGCGACGAAAACACACTTTGTACTCTACCGGTGCGAGGAACGAATTTGAAGGAATAAAAAAAACAATATGGCGTAAAAAACGACTACGCGAAACAACAAACAATGCACACACGCGAGCTACGAACGGGTAATCGCGATTCGAAAGGGACGACGCGCATGCGCACTGACACGGACGTTGATGAAGAAAAGAAAAAAACACTGTCGCGAAAAAATTTGGGATTCCCAGCTTCCCGTGACACTTTGGATCCCCCGCGGACTTAGCTTCACTCGGGGGGGGGGGGGGCGCTCACGAAACTTTTCGTAACACGAATAATTGCCAACACCGCCGGGAAGAAATTCCTCAGCGGGACCGGAGTGAATTCCTTATATACATACAAAACTATGTACAAGGTACGAGCGTACAGGTACGTTCACGAGCAACGGGTGGACGTCGAATGCAAGATATTCGTGTGGCCTGTACTGTGTTACTGCAGGGACGAAGAAATGAGCGGTTGGCGGGAGTGGGGACGCGTAGGAGAGAAGGAAAGAGAGAGACGGAGCGATGGGATTCGAACATAACCAAAAAACGGGATTAGGCTCTAATTTAATTTTTTTTTAAATCGCGGGAAATGAAAACTGACGAAGATGTACAAGCGCGTTCGAATATTTGTATGTAAACTGCACAAAATGTCTGCCAACGGCCGTTACCGCCCGTAAACTCGCTCGGCTGTGAGTGGCCTCGTAAGCCCGAGGTAAGTCAAACTTCGGGGGCCCCCCTCGCTCCGGACAGAGACATAGGCCGTTCGGAACCGTCGTTCGCTGTTGTACGGTAAAAACGAGATTAAAGTCCCGTCTCGTGCCGCTCGAGCCAATCAGCGCCGGCCAATGGGAAGCCTCGTTACTGCGGTAATCGCCAATCGCGAGTGGCATTCCGTTAATCTCGACGCTGTTGTGTTTTAACCTGGCGAACCGCGATACCGCGGCGCGACTATGGAGCCAGGTGAAGGAAGGAGCGAAGTTGAGGCGCCATTGCCGATCGCACGTTACCTGCGAGAGCGGAGCTCGTATAGCGCGCGCGGGGTGGGGGAAGGGGGACGGAGGGAGGGAGAGAGAGAGAGCGAATGAGCGAGTCGAATATAGTAGAACGAGTAAAACGAGAGAGCCGGTAGAGCGAGAGGGGAAGAAAAAGGTAGAGAGGGAAGAAGCACGCTACAGCGTTGTCGGCGAGCGGAGAGAGAGAGCGTGCATGCACGCTTTTTGAGAAGCGCGCTACGTACTGCAAACACCGGGCATTAAAAAATTCTTTTTACATTCCTCCGACCATTTAACAGTAATTTCACAAATCTCGATACACGATATTTTCAGCAATATCACGCTAGAGGTCGCACGCGAGAAAAATGAAAATTATTACGATAGCGAAGGCGCGGAGTCGGTCGAAACGAAGAATCTCGTGCGCTCGGGGCACATTTTGCGGATTTTAGGACGAAACCTTTAACGCGAGGGGGAAAGAATGAAGGTCGTTATCTAAATGACTCCATTTTCTTCGGTATGAGAACGTCCAATGAGCGCTCTTAATGCGAACACGTACATTCGGAATCCTTTTATTATTTATCGCGCGGCGTGAAATTTTCTCGATCGTCGCTCCTCCGCGTGCACGGGGGCGGCCATCGAGAGCTTCCACGACACGAAGAGATTCCCTGCGGTGATCCGAGCGAGGTGGGTGTCCCGCGCGTTTCATCGATGCGCGAGAGCGAGAGAGATCGAATTATGGCGCGGAACTTTGAACGAGAGAGAAAGAAAGAAGGAAAAGTCCTCTTGATCTCCTTTCGCTTCGTAGCGTTCTTTTATCATTATTTCTTTCTCTCTCTGTCTTTCATTCTCGATTGCGAGCGGAGGAGAAAGAAATGAGAGATCACATGAGTATCGGATGTGAAGAGAAAGGGATCGAGAGAGACGGAACGAGAATTCGAGAAGTAGGCGCGGTTTCGTATTTAATTTCACGATATGCTGATCACTCTCGAACGATATGATAAAATATTCGTTCCGGATATAATGTCTACTGTGCGCACATTAATTTACAAACGAGTTTTGGAAATTTTTTCATCATTAAAAATAATTAAGCATGGTTTAAAAATTTTTTTTAATTTATAAAAAATAATTTTTTCGGACCAATTTTTGAATTTTTTGGTAATTATGGATGTCAATTGTTAAAAATGTTTATGATCACCAATTAATTCATATTAATTATTAATTTATAATTTATCAAAATATAAAGAGGTAAAAATTTACAATTCGTAATATCATTTTCGAATCTTCGAAAAGTAAGAGCTCAAAATTCGAAAATTATTTTCTGAAGAACTCGTGAGGTGTATAAAATACTAAATAAAGAATGAATGAGAGGAAAACAAATATGGTAAGTCAGTGTATCGGAGTCGATTTGTGTACACGTGTGAAAAATTTTCTCTCTTTTATTTTTCGTCTTCGTTTCTCTTTCTCTCTTGCGCTCCGGCTCCCAGATTCTCGTCCAGGTGAGAAACTCGTATAACTTCTCAGAGAGGAATGAGCGGGACGAAGAGAGGCTCATCTCTCGGCAACAGGTATCTCGAATCGTTCCTTCTTCCTATATTGAAAACTCTCGAAAATACTTTCTTCCAAAACTAAAAAAAACACTCTCAGCATCCGAAATTGACGTTCTCACAGAAAAGTGTGAAGCACACTTGTGACCAAAAAATAATTAAATTTTTTTTTGATAATTATTTACAATGGCGATTCCAGAGCGAGAGGGGGTGGGGGTGATTTTTTTTTATGTAAATTTTTTGAAGAACGGTTCAGATAAAAGTTTCAGATAGAGGAAAACTGGAAGCGCAAAAATATTTTTTTTGAAATTGAAAATTCATTTTTCGAAAAATTTTCAATTTTTCAAAAAGATTTTTTAAATTCCATCCCTTACTTTTAAAATTCGATTAATCGGTTAAAATTCATTTCTTCTTATATTGAAAATTCAGAAAAAATTTGGAAGTGGACTTCAAAGAGCGAGAAATAATTTTTAATATTTTTTTTTTTAATTTCAAGTTCATAATTTTTCGAAAAATCTTCAATGCGTACCAGAAATATTTTTTCAATTCCATTTCCCGTCACTCTTCGTATTTCTTCTTCATTTTTGATTGCTCGATTAAAATTCAGACCTGAGGGTGACTCGGTGAAGGAGAGAAAAGGATGAAAGGATTAGCGGATTGTTTCGTCTCGTTGAAACGACTCGTGTATGTTTCGTTTTCGCTCGTACAGAGAAAACTGCTCGTTGAAGGATCGAGATTTTTTGTTTCCATCGGCGAGAGTTCCTGTCATGCCCGTTCTTCGCAAACGTGTCAGAGATTCACGATATCTTGCCTCCGGGGCTTATCACGAATTTCGCGTTTTTTTCAACCACCCACGAAATAACAAACTCTTATTGTTCAAAAATTCAAAAATAAAATCGAAACGAAATTTCTCAAAATGAATTAAACGCGCACTTCAATTTTAATTCAAAAAAATTAAATTAATTTCAAATAAAAATCTTTCTACGAAAATAAAAAATTAATTAGCAAAATTGGCACTTTACCTAAATTTAATTAAATATAATTAAATTAAATTAATTAAAATCGGTACTCATATAAGATAATATTGGAATTTTATTTTGGCCAGATGAAATATTAGATCGGTAATTACAATTTCTATGTGGAATTCATGAAATTTGAATAATCGAAGTTAATTAAAATTCCAATAAATTATAAAATACGTAACGAATCGTTTTCAACTCAACGAAATCGGAAAAAATTATCGAATTTTAAATGAATCTGAATTATTGAAAAATCGCTTTTCTCGTTTATAGTACAGGAATTCGTGAAAATATTTTGCCCTTGGGCGGATGACGCAGTCGCGGAATTCCCACAGGTTGGAAACCGGCCCGAGGGCTCGAAACAACCGCAAGGTATCAAAGCCATCAAAACCACGACCCTTCCACCCGTTCAGCCCAATAAATTAGTCCTTTCTCTACTTTTTGCTCTCCCTTTACGTCCTCGGAGCACTTCGCGATGCTCTCCGAGAACCTCCAGAAGGAAAACTTAAAAAAAAGGGACCTAATATATTTCATAAGCGCAAACGAGCCGGAGATGAGGAAATAACGTAACGGAGAAGCTTTTCGAGCAAATTTACGTCCCTCCCGGGGCAACGAAAATTTACGAAACTTCCGACCGGGGTTCCTGAATTCATTTAAAAAAGGTCAAAGGCACTTTTAAAATAAAAGGCCCTCGAAAAAATGAAAAAAAGCTCTTGAATATTTTTTTTTTTATAAAATACTTTTTTGTACATTTTTTTCGTCGCTTGTTTCAAAGTAACACGCGCTAATTCAATTTCTACCTTGAGATGTTTCACCCTCGCGCTTATAGGGAGGTAAAAGTCTCGAGTTTGTCTCTTGACATCGTGTCACGCGTCTTCGCTCCACGTCTATTCTTTTCACCCTTCCGAGCACAAATTTGTAGACACGTATGTACACGTACATCATTTCCTGCCTCTACGAAGATTTCGAAGCACCATTGTACTTGAGATGGAGGAAATTCAATTCTGGGACTAAATCGATCAGAGTCATTTGACTTTTGCAAAAAAAATTTGTTTTCAAGACGAGCACGTCGCGCAAATTACTTTCAGGACGTAAATGTTTAAGTACTTTTGTAAAGTGACTTGCAAACTCAATTATCTTGCAAAATTGATCGAGTCGTGACCTGGAAATAAATTTCAAAATTTAGTTTCTAAGATGACGAAAAATCGAAATTAAAAATTAAATTTTTTTATAAAAGGTTACAAAATATTGTTTAAATTATTTGGAACAAAAAATTCGTCTTCAATGTTTATTTTTTGTTTATTTATTAATTTTATTTTATTTATTTTTTATTATTTTTGTTTTAGTGATTTTTTTCTATTTGTGATTTTTTTAGCGCATATTTGCAAATTACGAGAGTTTCATAATTATTGGCAATTTCTCCTGTACACGTTCATCTCAATTATTCCGATAGAGGAACAGTTAATCTCTCCCTCGTTCTCGTTCTCTTCAATCATTTTCCAGATGTTCCGATCCGTTTCAGTTATCGGTGGATTTTCCTCCCTCGGATTTCGCAACGGGCAAGACACGTGTACACTCTCGCTACTTTTTTTTCTCACCGTTGCCGAGAATATTGGTAACTTTCAATCAGCGATCAATTTTGAAAAATAGAGTTCCGTCTAGTAGCTCAGAAATTATAAATAAAATCGACTTGCAAATTTTTGCAAGTAATCGCGAATAAAATTTTATGGCACATCGACTCTAAATTTAATTTGAAAATGTTTTTTTATTATTATAGTAATTTATTTTTTAGCAAATTTTAATTAATTAAAATAATTATGTTGATGTTTCATTAATTTTTTATTGGCAGTTTTGAAAGGATTTACGTGTATGACAATGGAGAAAAAAAATTCTTCACCGGAAGGAAGTAGAAGAGCCACGGCGGCAGTAAAAGAGATGAAGTCCAGAAAAAAAACCGCATCGAATGTCGAGTAACGACGTGGGCGAAAAACGTAAAACTCGTGTCGCCGAGCAAACGCATGTTTTGTGCGCGAAGACACTTCGCCCACAATTTCGCATCAAAACTCGTTGTATAATTTCGCATAAAGGGGCGAAAAACGTAGAAATGAGAGAACGAAAAAAAAAGGAACGAGAAAAAGATAAATAGGCAGAAAAAAATAGTGTAAAAGACAATGGAGTCTGTAGCGGGATGGAGAGATGTCAGTTTGTAATATTCAGACTCTCCTGCCTCGTATAATTAATGGGAAGCGTGTATTATGCACGCACAGTATCGCGCTCGTAGTTTCCGTAGCTAAAGTTCGCGCCGGAGCTCTTTTTAGCTCGCGTATACATATTTTAAATGCAAACTCGTATATTGCGTTCGCGTTTGTGCGTCTAGAAAAAAATATGAGCGTATAGACATTCATATACAAATGATTGCGAACTGTAACCTCGCCAGGTAACCCGGTATTTAACCCACGCAAAATTCCCCGGCTCGCCCATCCACGATTCCCTTTCCCCCACTTTATCGCTACTTGCCATTATTTTTATTACATAAAGCGGAATTGTGACGCGTAAATTGGTTTTTCGCTTGATCGCTTTTCATGCGTTTTTGTGTTTATTTATATATATGAAAAAATATATATACACGCAAAAAAAATCGGCAATAATGGCTGTGTTCTGCCGAAATTGACTGTGAGTACTGTAAAGTCCTATCTAATACATGTGATTCGAGTACTGGCAGTATACTGGCAGCTAATATCGAAACCTACCCATAGTGAATTATTTTTATTCTAGGATAGTTGATAAGTCACCTTGAATTTTTTCAGATTTTTTAAAGCATTTTAAATCACTTTTTTAAGCATCGAACACGAGTGACCCGACGTTACCTTTAACGGTATTGAAAATGACGTTACCTTTTAAGGGTTGAATATTGGAATTAGTGATGGTTTAGATATATTCTTAGTATTTTGTTGAAAATTTTATTTAAAGATTATTGGCCAATCGGTTTCCGAAGATTCGAATTGGTTTGATATAGAATGAGTAGTTGTTTCCAGCTGCACGCTCACTTTTACAGATTCCAATTCCATATTCCTGATTTTCATATTTTTCCTCCTTTTTTTGATTAAATACATAATTTTTTTTTTAAATCATTGTAAACAGTTAGTTTATTGCTTCCTTTCGTACAACTTTACAGTTTTAATAACGAATATAACCTTCACATGAGTAAAAAAATATATCATCCCTTATTCTAATTTAGTTCCTACAGTTCCTTTGGTCTTCCGCTTTTAAACATTGTAAACAATATTCGAACCTTTTTTCATTTCGTATAATTTATATTTTTTTCACATTGTCTTTATCGTCGATCCTTTCCAATTGTTTCCAACTCTTACTATTTACATATCATTAAACTGACTTTAGAAAAGAACAAATATTCGAAACACATTCGATACAAAATCGCCCATGGGTCGTTAAGGTAATGCATTTACTTTTCGCCAAATTCAATGTTCATTGGGAAGGGCAAATCGAGCGAAAACGAGAGGGCGAACCTCACGAGTTTCGCACCGATCGGTAGAACTTGTTGTTTACACATCTATACATTCTAAAATGTACATATATACATACATCTGCATGGATTGTATTATGTATCGTTTCGGTAAAACGCGATATTCCACTGAGGTAGCCTGTTGCTCGGTCGATTGACTTTTTCCACTTGCTTGAAAATATTTTCCTTTTCCTCATTTATTTTCATCGCTCCCCCGGACCGACAAAATGCTCCAGCGAGCTCTGAAAAAGTTCGTGCACTTTGAAAAATTCTCATTTTTCTTTTTCATAAATGAGGCCCATGTAATCGACACTTTACGTCTCATTTCGAACTTACCGCTCCGTGTAACGTGAAGCATCGAATACTCGAGTCACGTAGTTTTGACAGCCGTGAGCTTGTAACCATTAAAAAATTATAATTAGGAAAGTGACATTGCTCGTCTCACAGATTAAAGGTCGATGAGTAATCAGAAGTGAGAGAACAGACGAAGAAAAAAAAAATGAGGCCCCATGGGAAATTTTTTTAGGTTAGCCGTCGAGAATCAGGATTACGTAACGATGGAACGTGTTACGTGAAAATTGTAATGCGCACGTGAGGTTAGCTTACTGGTCAGAGAGCGAGCGAAACGAGAGAGAGAAAGATGGTCCCCGAGGTATTAGATTCTAAATGTACAACACTGTGACGTAATCCGGCAATAAAATCCACGTTGAAACGTATAAACACGCAGAGACGCGGAAAAACAATTTATTTGAATAATGCGAACGGCTGCCTGGCAGGCGTGGTGTACACGTATCCCGGGAGATTCACAGATCACGGCATTAAAATATTTCGTACGCGAAGACGAGTCGAGAAACGCACGAAGCTTGGAATTCCGATGTAATAATTCTAGCGTTTAGCAACCTCTCGACCTTCGCTCGAAGTCTTTGTCTTCGGTTACATTGTATTTAAAATAATTTCTTCCTTTTAGAATGAAATATGAAGTCCCTGGTACGTGGTACTGGTATTCGACTCGTTTAGCCGTTGGTGGTCACACCTCTCTGGTCCTAATCGGGGCCGAGTTGAAGTTCCAAACTTGGAAAAATCAGAAGGCTCAAAACTCCGAATTTTAGTATTGAAATTATCCAACGAAGTATGAGGACTCGTTGATAATTTTGGAATTTTGAGCTTTCTGGTCATTTACAGTTCGGAATTTCAACCCCGCCCACCAAACTGACCCCAATGTCAACTTTTTGAAGATTTGAATAAAATCGCGCTAAGCTTCCAGAATTTTTCACAGGTCCGAAAATGAAATTTACATCTTAAAACTATAAGCGTTCCATTTTCTATATACTAAACATGGACTAAGAATTTTTCGGACTTAAAATCGTACATACAATTAGTTCGAAAATCGTGGTCAACATGACCCCGTATAAAGATTACGTAACTTTTCAGAAGTGTTTTTTAAAAAAATATATTAAAAATTACAATATCGAAAAAATTCCTGTTCGTCCTTCAAAAGTACATTCTAAGAACGACCCATGAATTTTTTCAGATTTTGTAATTGATAATTGTGGATGTGGTAGCGCAGTGACTCCCCTTCATTCTTAATGTATGCCGAAAAAACCTTCATAGATTGAGAGTTAAACTAAAAATTAAATTGACATCAAATTCGAAACTGAGGTTTACTTACAATAGTTTAAATAAAAATCTGAAGAAACTTTTTTGAAGTTCAGTATCTTGAGTGTGAAAATGACAAAAGTTTCACGTCCGTCATTTGCAAGATAAAGTCGAAGCTTATTCTATGATTTTCATAATCAATGGGACAGTATATATATGAGTGTGTTTTTATTACATCTCAGTCAAGGTATACAAGAAGGATAAATGTATTATGAAACTTACTTACAACCGGAACTTGTACCACTCCGGAACGTCAGGAAAGTTTGGCTTTCATTCGCTATCTTCCGCGCTATTAGACGGAGAAGGCGCTGGAGCTTTGTTCCCGCATCACCAGCGCCGTCTCGTCACTACGGGCGAAGTTCTTCCGCGTGTGCTATTTTTCCGTCTGAAAGAAAGTAACACACAAGTAACGATCGAATTTGCGAGAAAAAGACGAATGATGGCGATCAAGCGCTCGAACTTTATTTCCTTGTTCCTGGCAGGCAGCGTCAGTGATAGTTTGAGAAGAGATCCGGAGGGATTCGAGCTCGAAGAAACTTCTAAGCGACATCTGCAGATGGAACGAAGCGGGAGAGAGAGAGAGGGAGAAAGAGGACGCGAAGGGGAGGAGAGAGATACCGAGAAGTATCTCGCGACAAAGTTCGCGCGAGCGTGGGATTGACTGGTGGCGCCACGCGACAACTCCCCGAGATTCGTCGGTTAATTCAATTTGATGGGCGAGCGACAGACGGGGACACGAGGAGACCCTTCACCGTGTCAAATTCGATTAGCACGATGACGGACAACACGGAAGAGAGTGTTCGAATATTCCCTGTATCACGCGTGCATAAATGTCTGTAGTTGCTCATAAACAATACGAGGTAAATTTCGCAAGCCCGAGAGAGCTCGGCCGTGCCGGCGAGGATGAATTGAAATTATCAAGAATTGCGGTTCGACCGAAACGTTGGAATTTCAGATTATTTTGAGAAAGAAGTTGTTTCCTCACCTTTGTGATTGCATTTCTCTTCGGATTTCTCCCACAATATTGAATAATTTAACTTGAAAAAAATTACATTTTTTCATCAGAAAAATGGCATTTGGATCGAGTTTTCGATGAGAATTTATTTATTAATAACAAAATTTGACACTCACCTTTGTAATTATCCATGGACTCTAATCTCAAGAAAAATGTACGTTTAAGGCGATGTTTAAGTGTCCTATATCGTGCAAAATTGAACTTTGCTATTTTCTCTGAAAATAAACATTTTTCGAAGAAAAAAAAATAATCACGTTGTTCTCTTTCCATCAAAGAATAATGTGACCCTCTTGTTTTTCCTAAAAAATGAAAAATCTCTGAGAAAACAGCAAATTAGTTTTGCATCTGTCCCTCTCGCACTCGTAGGTGTTAAACATCACCTTACGATGATGTTCTAGTGTCGTATCTCGTGCAAAATCGAACTTTGCTATTTCCTCTGAAAATAAACATTTTTCGAAGAAAAAAAAGAATCACGTTGTTCTCTTTCCATTAAAGAATAATGTGATTCTCTTGTTTTTTCTAAAATATCAAAAACCTCTGAGAAAACAGCAAATTCGTTTTGCGTTTGTCCCTCTCGCACTCGTAGGGGTTAAACATCACCTTAAATAAATGATAAATTCCAAAAGAATAATAAAGTTATATAAAAAATAGACAAGACAAATATCAGCATGTCCATCCGCTCTCCAATTCATCAAGAGTATAAAATTAAAACGCAAAACCCGCGCTGTATCTACTTTGCACGGGTCAGCCCTATCGTTGTAGCCCGCAGGTGACATCCGCAGCAAACGTAATGAACGCGTTTTTCACTTCACTCTGCGTCCACGTATATATTCGCATCGCTCTTTCATTTCTCAATGGAAAAAAAAAATACTTACAAAAACAGTACGAACCTTCGATTTGAATATTCATATTTCCTCCGCAGTATGTTCTGGAATTGTGTTTAATTTCCAGTATCCTTCGTTGAGTCCCAACGTCCGTGCGGAATACTAAAAAGTGGAACGATGTACTTGCTGAAATCGAAATGAGGTTATATCCGCATCGATGCACATCGATCGAAGATCGTAGAATTCTTAACGTTACGAAATGTCTCGCGAAAGTGTATTTGAAATAAATAATTCGTGAAAGTATTACATAATTCATGGAATGCGTTTTTCTTACTTACTTTGTGTATATTTTTAGTCGGGATATACGAAGGATTATCGATGCACGTACGATCGCGTTCGCCGCCATCTTTGATGTATGCACACGAAAGGGAGATAGAGGGAGGAATGTATTAACTCGCGTTTACGCAAATATTCCTAACCCTCCGGGTATTTTTGCCGCTCGTCAGTCAGCGAAAGCGAGCGAGAGAGAATCGCGAGAAGAAAGCTTTCGAATTTTTCTCGTGTTCTCTCGCCGCGAGCCCTCCGTGAGTTTCTTCGTTTCACGGTGAACTTTTGGCGCGAAAACTTCCCTCGAGAGAAAAAGAGAGACAGAGAATAAAAGTGAAGGAGGTAGAAAAGGAGAAAAAAACAAAAACGTCCTCGGCGTACGTGCTTTCACGTCGATGTGCCCCGATGTAAACCTACGACGATCCCTCTCGTTATTATCTCTCTTTTCTTCAAGCTTTACCCTTTTTTTCCGTCTCTCTTTCCTCCCATGGAGGTGGGCGAAACTCGCAGCTACGTTTTGTTCGCCTCGCGAGGGCGCGCACATCGGATATTCCATTTTCCTCATATCACTCGACATACTTCTTCCCATCTCTCTCTCTCTTTTTCTTCTTTCTTGTTTTTTTTAACTCACTGGAATATGTTCCCGGGAATTCATCGCATTTATGATAAAACTTTTGAGAAACTTAAAGCGTGGGTCGAGGAGACACTCGCAAGGATTTCCTGCATAGCATCTTCCCGTTCACCGTCTCTCTCGAGCGTTCCATCATTCTCGCGTGAATGATTTTTATCGCATGTGCTGGCGTTGAAAAAATGGAGATAAATGGCCAAGTGACCGAGATGAATTTATAGAATTTTTCACTTTTATTTTTGGCTTCCGGTTGTGCACTATTTTTTGCCGGAATATCGAACACCGTTATTTTTTAGTAAACACGAGCTATCAGATGTTATTTAATTCTCATTTTTAGTTTCATGCGCAATTGACCCTTCGTGGATATGAGAAATTTTCTAATGTCGGTTTTATAAATGAGGCTCGTTTCCGTTTCCGCGTCATGAAGTCTCAACGTCGAAGAAAATTTTCCTTTTTTCAACCGTGAATTTGTTCCCTTTATCTTTATCGTCCACTTAAAAGACGTAACATGCCGGAAATTATGTTTTTTGTACGTACATTTTATGCAGGAAATCTCCCTTGTTCGTAACTCGTCTTCTCAATCTCCCTCCGAAAAGTTCCGGTACATTTGAGCGTCCCTGTACAAAATACGAACATTTGACTAGATGTCGCTACTTAGCGGTTTCACGCTCGAGGGGCACAAAGTGTATTTTCTCGGTCGATAATGTAGGAAAGTTATAATTTCTTCCATCAGATATCGCTAATCTACTGTCGGTACAGCAGATTCCTTCAATTTGTTCTATCTTACCGACGATAGGAAAACGAAAAAAAGTTCATAATATCACAATAATTTTATTTTCAATAAAATTAAACAGAAAAAGTATATATTTGTACATATCTGAGGCAAAATCCTTCAAGGATTATACCAATCGAGAAACAATAAAGAAAACGACATAACAAGAAGAAAGAACAATATCCAGACTCTCAGCCCAGCGTTTCTCTGTATGGCTTGTCGAATTTGTTCATTGGCTTCCTTAACGTTTTCTGTGGACCCAACGACAGTCGTCATCAGTCTATCGAGATCCTTATCCTGGTCTAGCACCTTTTCTGTAAATATTTCTTGTAATTCAGCTATGTGGACAACTTTGCTCTCAATCTGCTTCACTTCCTCCGTGATGGTGTTCAGCTCGTTGTACAATTGTTCATTCTCAGACTGGAACATCTGAATATCTTCAGCTGACAATTCTTCATCGTAGTTTAAAGTATTGACGTCTCCGTTGATCTCCTGAACCTTCATTGGACTGGAATCTGCGGATCCGACGTTGTGATCCTTGGATTCGATGCTCAGATCCTGCGGAGCATTCAATCTTGACTTGTCCGGTGATCTCGATGAGCTTCTTTCGGAGCTCAACTCCAATTTTGCCAATTTTCTCGTTTCCATCGTCTTCTTGACTCTTATGGCTTTTTGCTCGGAGTATATTTTGCACACGCTCTTCAAATATTCTTCTATGAGGAACATCATGATTTCCTTGTGCTCCAAATGTTGCTGAGACGTCTCGTTCTCGGCTACTTCACGCTTCAATTCCTTGATCAGCTGAGAACACGTAGACATTATTTTTTGAGCTCCCTGATCCAGCTGATCTCTCTCCTCATCCGTCATGTGTCCCTTGTTCGCCAGATGATTGGAAAAATTCAAGTAAGCCGATCTCTTCTCGAGCAAGAATTCACGAAGCTTGAAAATTTGCATCACCACAGCCTGAGCTTTTGTACGAAACGACGACGTCGGACGAAGCTTTTTGCTCGGTGCTTTGATGTCATTTTCCTCCAAGTCTTTTTTTCTCAATGTCACGGTTTTTACGCTAGCTTTGAACAACGTACTGACATCCATTTTGCTCGTTGATTCTTTTTATCGTAACGAACGATCGAGGGGACGCCGATTGTTGATTCTCATACGAAATCACGATTAAACATCGAGCGTTGTTTTTATTTACGTCAGAATTAGCGACGAGTATCCATATTGTTGGAAAACAAAATACATCGATAATTTTGAGGTTAAAAATTGATTTTTAGGTTATGTTGTTTTTTTTCGTGAGTTGACAACGCCACTCGTCTCGATGTGTGGTTTCCAGAGACTACCGTAGATGTTGCCACGTGCTGGCCCGCACAGGCGCGTAGTCCTTCTGGGCGGTACCCGCAAATTTTATAGATTTGTATCCGGACTGCGGTAGCGATGCCGATAGAATCTCATTGTTCTTTTTTTTAGCTTAGAAAAACTTCGTACTACGAGTGTAAATTATTACATAACAAGATGAAAAAATATCTGTAATTTTAATTTTGTATATATTTTTTTTAATCGCATCGTACGTCGTTTCAGAACCGAGCAAGTGAGACGTCAGTGTTCGCCGGGAACGAGCGGTTGGAAACGTCATCGTAGCGCACTCGGTCCAAGATGGCACGTCAGCAACCTGATGTCGATGTCCTCTTCGACGTTAAAAATCACTTTTACATTGGCAATTATCAGCAATGCATCAACGAGGCGCAGAAAGTTGTGGTGAGCATTTTGAATTTGATAAAAATGTGAAAAATATTTCGGGCATCGACCAATTTTTAGCGATTCCATCGTGCACTCCCAAAGTTTTGACCAACGCGCACGGGCCCAAAACAAATACGGGAAAAAATCGAAAAAAATAGAATTACGAAAATTTTTAAAACATCGAGAATTTTTTTTTACAATGAAATTAATCGAAGAAATTATAATTTTTATTTTTTTCAACAGTCCGGATCACCGGAAGTATTGTTGGAAAGGGACGTTTTTCTCTATCGAGCCTACATAGCGCAGAGAAAATTCCGCATCGTCCTCCAGGAGATAAACAATTCATCCCCCGCCGAGCTGCAGCCGTTGAAGATCTTAGCTGAATATTTTGCATTCGGCAATCGTCGCGAGGCCATAGCGAGCGAATTGGAGAAAGCGAGCAACAACATGACCACCGACAATCACAATTTCATGATAGTCGCAGCGACGATTTATTATCACGAGAAGAATTTGGAATCCGCATTGAGAATACTGCACAATTCCGATCATCTCGAGTGCATGGCGCTGACCCTGCAGATTTATCTGAAAATGGATCGTCTGGATCTGGCCAGGAAAGAGTTGAAAGCGATGCAGGACAAAGACGACGATGCGACTCTGACCCAGCTGGCTCAGGCTTGGGTGAACATAAACAGCGGTGGAGAAAAATTGCAGGACGCTTATTACATTTTCCAGGAGATGATCGACAAGCACTCCAGCACGAGTATGCTGCTGAACGGCCAAGCGACTTGCTTCATAGGACAGGCCAAGTACGAGGAGGCTGAGAATGCGCTTCAGGAATCACTCGACAAGGACAGCAACAATCCGGACACTCTGATAAACATGATAGTTCTCTCTCAGCACATGGGCAAGCCGCCGGAGGTTGCCAATCGTTATCTGAGTCAGCTGAAGGATTCCCACATCGATCATCCCTTCGTCAAGGAGTATTTGCAAAAGGAGGTCGAATTTCAGAGACTCAGAAAACAGTATTCCTCCTCGGCTTAAATTTATCAATTACGATTAGAGAAAAACGTCCAGATGTGAGTTTTTATCGCGTTTCAATAAGCTTAGTCTCTCATCACTTCGAGAGTGCTAGAGATCATGAATCTTGTGAGAAATAAGATATCGAAGCATTTAAACAAAGAGCGAATATCTGAGAAAAATTCATCGGAATATTTTTTTTTTTCATCGCATTCAAATTCAGTAAAATCGATTTGTTCCAGATCGGACGGTCGGTTTAGAGTTCAAAGAATCAACACACAAATGTGACGATATGGCTGCCATTTTTTAATGACGTAAGAAAATTAAGAAGAATACGAAGAGGATCGAAAAAGAAGAATGATGAAATTCATCTCGCACGTGTCGTCTTTTCTTACCATAATTACCAAAACTTCACGGCCAATCGGGACTCGAGAATGGGAGGAAGAGGAAATTTCTCGGAAAGATTTTGATCAGCACTTTGAAGATTTAGCTCGCAGAAATCGATGATACGAAAACAATGGATTTAAGGATAATCTGATAATACGATAGAGAACGGATGCCCGATTTTTGGAAAATCATTAACGAGGATTTTCATTATATATGAAAATAATGAAAATTTTTCCGGGTATTTCTGGGTCGAGTGATTCTTGAAGAGAAAGAATGAAAAAAGAGCGAAAAATCTCTTCATCACGAGGCACCCGGCAAACGTAGTACAGAACGAAAATGAATTTTTGCTCCGAATTTGACGATTATTCAACTATAATCAAAGCGATAGAGGCAGTTTGAGATTTTTGGTGGCAGTGAGTGCGTATTGCAACGAGTTTGCTTTGTTCGAGACAATATACGATGAGTGATAGGGACGGAGGAAATGAAAATAAACGTGTAAGAAAACATATTGTCACGATACGTTCTTCTTTACCTTTGTAAAAATAAATAAATTCCATCATTTTAGATTTTAGATAAATAGTTTTTTTTTATTTAGATTTTTAAGGAAAAATTTCGTCTTGCTAAAGAATTCGTGAATTTTTTGCTTTGTATTTTTCTAAAGATTTGTCAATTTCGAATTTAAGGATGTACTGGAGATACGATCCCTGTCAAAAGTGACTTTTTCATAATGAATTGTTAAAATTTAGTCTTCGTTTTTTGTTAGAAAGTTGCAATTTTGTATCATGTTATTTACAATGATACTCGATAGCTTGCTAAAGTTTTATTAACAATTTTCATATTATTTATTGTTCTGAACAATTAAAAACAAAAATTTTAGACAAAATTGTTTAAACTCGGTTATTAACTTTTTTTATTTTACTGATAGTAGAAAAAAAATATCAATAAGACCTCATCGTTTTGATCAATTTTTAAGTACTTTTAAAGAGGGAAATTCGTTTTATTATCACATAAGTGGATAATTTATCAAAAACTGTTTAGTACAAGTTGATAAAATTTGGCATAAAGATTCTTTGATATTTAAACATCATGAGAAAAAATTTACAGGTAACTACTATACCGTTTTTTCGATATTTATAACTTATTATATTTTCGAATACTTACTTATAATATTCAATTTGTTATAACTTTTAAACGGTTTAGTGAATTGAGTTGAAATTTGCACACAAGCATTAGAATTCTATTATCAGTGTCTGGTCATCCAGTACATTTCTCCAATTCGTTCTTATAGAAACTTCATGACGAATTTCCATTGAAGTCATTGAGATCAAAGTTACCTGCAGATGAAAAATGACCGACTTTTTCTAACCTTCTAAACTCTCGAAGGCTCTGTTTGCTCAATAAATCAGTTTTACTAAAGAATGACCAAAACACTCGACAAATTGACCTTTGCGACGTTTTTTGCAGTTCGAGTCAATTTTCCTTGTATCAAAATTAAAACAATATTTACCAGGGTCTTCTCATTGTCAATCGAGAAAAAATCGCTTCCTCTACCTCGGAATATCGAAATGCGCGTAAAGAGAAGAGATAACGCTCGTTGACTTAGTTTTTGTCTCTTTCGTGACGATTCGGACGTAAATCGATAGGAATCAAATTTACATTTGTGTACTCGTTATCAAAATCGATTAATCCTCGAGTCGAAAAATATTTAATCCGATCTCCCTCTAAATAACAAAATACCTTCTTCCGTTATCTCTGTTTGACTTTCTCTCGAGTCCAAATAAAGTGCAAGTAGTACGAACAAGGTGAGGAAGAAAAACATCTACGAAAAGTTTCATTTACCGATAACACGACATTTTTTTATAATCTTCAATTTCATCTGATAATAAAACGGAACTTATCAAATGGAAAAACAAAATTTTTTCCCCGCGTAATCGACCTTTGAGAGCTCCAATTTTTCCGTTATCTCAAGAGCGAACGAAATTATCACAATTTTTATTATTGTGTCCGATTTTGATTCGGATTATTCCAGCTTAGAGGAATAGTAAGCATTTTTTTTTATAGTTTGTTAATTCAATACATTTTACTACCTCCGACAAGGTTAACTCTGACATCGAATAAACGAGTCATCTGTGGTATTTGCTGAGCAAACTTCCACGCGATTGTACGCTTGCCACATTGTTCAATTTCATTCATCAGCGAAAGTAAAAAATATTCATAACCTCATTTTCATTCTCTTATACAAATAAATATCGTCTGCAGACTTATCGAAACGCGACGAGTGCATTGGCACATGTCGTTTTGCATGTTTTATCATTCAAGAACACCCATAAACATATTTTGCCTCGCCTCACAGACGATAAGAAAATTCGAAACTCACGGTGATACGTTTATTTTAATCGAGTATTTAATTAAGATATAATTCATCTCCCGAAAACGTGCCACATGCTTTTTCTGATAAAACCTTGAAAATTAAGAAACCTATGAAAATCTTATCATTTAAAAAAATTTTTTTTCCTTCAAAAAATTGGAATATTTTATCAATTTCAATAATTCTGAAATTCTCATTTTTGGGATAGAGAAATGTATTTTTTATTGTATATAATTTATCAATATTTTAAATCATTATTTATTGATAAAAATAATTATAACAAAAAATGAATACGTGTTATACAATCAAAGTGAATTTTAATTAAATTTTTAAAGAGAAATGTAGACTGCATTTTTTATTGTATATAATTTATCAATATTTTAATTCACTATTTATTTATAAAAATAATTATAACAAAAAATGAATACGTGTTATATAATCAAATTGAATTTTAATTTAAATTTTAAAGAGAAATGTAGATTGCATTTTTTATTGTATATGATTTATCAATATTTTAATTCATTATTTATTTATAAAAATAATTATAACAAAAAATACGTGTTACATAATCAAATTGAATTTTAATTAAAATTAAAGAGAAATGTAGACTTCATTTTTTATTGTATATAATTAATCAATATTTTAATTCACTATTTATTTATAAAAATAATTATAACAAAAAATGAATACGTGTTATATAATCAAATTGAATTTTAATTAAAATTTTAAAGAGAAATGTAGACTTCATTTTTTATTGTATATGATTTATCAATATTTTACTTCATTATTTATTTATAAAAATAATTGCAACAAAAAATGAATACGTGTTATATAATCAAATTGAATTTTAATTAAAATTAAAGAGAAATGTACACTACATTTTTTATTGTATATAATTTTTCAATATTTCAATTCACTATTTATTTATAAAAATAATTATAACAAAAAATGAATACGTGTTATATAATCCAATTGAATTTTAATACAATGCTTCATTTCCTTTTTCGTTATCTTCGATTAACTTTGCTACACATTTATCGTCGTTCAATCGTATTATAATTATATTACATAATACGAAATCCTTTACATTCGAACGAAAATATTCGCAATTGCAATCCACTCCTAAAAATACTAAAAAATGAAAAAAACGATTATGTGACAGCTCCAATTATATTGCATAAATTCGTAAAAAAAAGTGCTCGTCATTAGTCATGATGTGTACATTTCGCGAACTCCGGCAGACGCTCTTACTTTCTTTTTCATTTTTTTCCCACACACACTCTTGAAGCAAAAATATATTTTTTTATGTACAGGAGATATCGTCTTATCTCTTTTCTCCGGTGGATTATCAGGCAGATTACGAATTCGTAAGGCCGGCGACGTTGGATTTTAAACTGGTAGCGGAAACGAGTAGCCGAGTAAAAAGTTTCGCTTTTCGCTGAGTCTCTCTCATTCGTAACCAAACATTCGACCAGCTCGGTCACGTGTCCCGCGACGATCTCTTGTTGTGCGCTTTTTTTTCTTTCTCCCTCTCAATTTTTCGTTTTTCTCGTTGTCATTATTATTATTATTATTACGTACCGCGAGATTGAACTCGCATTTGACTCACGGCTACATTCTCATCGTAGTCTCACGCGGGAGCTACTGACCAATTCGATCGGGATCGAGCATCAGTAGGATAAACAGACGTAAAGCAAGAAACATCGCTCTCGCACGGACATGTCAGTGAAATTTAGATAGCGCCGAGAGTGCGGCAGACTCGTGAAAATCAAAGTTCGTCGATTTTTTCAGTTGAAAAAAATTTAAAATATAAAATTCTCCGGAGCGTCATGCGGCCGTGCAACAATTACGTAAAGTTAAGTAACTCTTTGTAAATTTTCTACGGACGTTACGTCAAGAAAGAGGGAAAGAGAGGAAAAAAAAGCTTTGTCGCGTTGGCTCGTCGATATTTCGCAAAGTCCAAGGGCATCGCGAATTCGGATAAATGTCGCGCGACTGAATGAGAGGAGAAAAATTAATGACGTCGGAGTGCTGTGAGCGTTCGAGTTGATTTTTTTAATTTAAAAAAAATGGATGGAAAAGTACAGATCGAGAAGAAGAAGAATCCGAGGGAAACGGCGAATCCTCTGAGCATCTTGACGTTCTCGTGAGTTGAACTCGAACCTGTGAAATTTTGGAAAAATTTGATTTTTGGTTTTGGAGGAATTTAATTTTGAAAAAAAAATTTTTTTTTCGCTTAGATGGATCCTCAAGACCTTCTGGGTTGGGTATCGAAGGGACCTGGAGATCGAGGATCTCACTCGTCCTCTCAAAGAGCACACGAGCAGTTTGCTCGGCAAAAAAATTAGTCTCGCCTGGGAAGCCGAGCTGCAGCGTGTAAATAAAATAAAAGCCGGCAGGACGAAGAAAAAAGGAAACAGCGATCACGAGGCTGATGAAAAATCAAAGAAATATTCCAAAAAGTTTCAACCGAGCTTGCTCAGGGTCTTGATAAGAGTTTTCGGCTGTAAAATCATGTTTTATGGCTTGGCTCTGGCTGTTATGGAAATCCTATTGAGGTGAGTGATTCAGCATAAAAATTTTTCCCTTGTCATTTTGATCTTACTTCGTTTCAGTTTTTGCATTTTACTTTTATGTGCAAACTGTTATGAAACAGAATTAAATGATGAATTTTTAGGATGGGTTTGAGATTAAAATTTCAATTGTTTATTGACAAAAAATATTTCAAACATTGGGAGACATAAATTGGAACAGGATTTTTTATCAATGGAGATCTGTAGGATATTTGGTTTCATTGATAAAAAATTACTTATCAGAAAAAATTGTCCCAGCCATGAATTGCTAATTTTTGACCAATGACAATTTTTAGGATATTCATTGGTTGAGTAAAAAATTAATAAAATTGGATATTGAGAAAAAATTGTACCAGACAATTTGACAATTGGAGGAGAAAGAATTTCCTCTGGTGACAATTTTTTCTCAAGAAAAATGATCTCGATAGATCTTACTTTGTTTCAATTTTTTAATTTTATTTTTATGTAAACTGTTATGAAACAGAATTAAAGTTTTGATGAATTTTTAGGATGGGTTTGAGATTAAAATTTCAATTGTTTATTGACAAAAAATGTACCAAATATTGGGAGACATAAATTGGACCAGGATTTTTTATCAATGGAGATCTGTAGAATATTTGGTCTCATTCATAAAAAATGACAAATTTACTTATGAAAAAAAATTGTACCAGACATGAATTGGATGCTAATTTTTGACCAATGACAATTTTTAGGATATTTATTGGGCCTGAGTAAAAAATTAAAGAAATTGGACATTAAGAAAAAATTGTACCAGACAATTTAAAAATTGGAGGAGAAAGAATTTCCTCCGGTGACAATAGATCTTACTTCGTTTCAATTTTAAAATTTTAACTTATGTGTAAACTGTTATGAAACAATTAAATTTTTGATGAATTTTTGGGATTGGTTTGAGATTAATATTTCAATTGTGTATTCAAAAAATATACCAAATATTCTAAGAAATTGAAACAGGATTTTTTATCAATGAAGATCTGTAGGATATTTGGTCTCATTGATAAAAAATGACAAAATTACTTATCAAAAAAAAAATTGTAACGGACCACAATGAATTGGATGCTAATGTTTGACCAATGACAATTTTTAGGATATTCATTGGTTGAATAAAAAATTAAAGAAATTGGATATTGAGAAAAAATTGTACCGGACAATTTGACAATTGGAGGAGAAAGAATTTCCTCCGGTGACAATTTTTTCTCAACAAAAATGATCTCGATAGGAGTTTAAAAGGATCATGCAGAGCGAAAAAGAGAAAGGCAATCTACATTCCTAAATTTCGTATACACACAGATTGCTTCAGCCGTTGTTCCTCGGTCTGATGATACGTTCCTACGACATGGCGAAAATTCGCTACACGCCGATTCACGCACCGCCGATTATCGGAGCTCCCGAATTAACGAGAAAGGAAGATACCACGAGATCGTTAAGTCCTTGAAAAGCGATAGCTCTTCTCTCTTATCCCTCGGAAGAACAAACGAAAAGACGATACAGAATCATAACAGTTTATCGTGATCAAAACCATCCCGCGTGAGCTCAAGTCCCCCTTTGTAATGCGACAATCATTCTTATCGAATCTCACACCCATTTTCCTCTCATAAGAATTTCATTTTATTACTCGAACAAAAAAAAAATGTAAACACGACTCAAGGACGGATTTTATGTATTAACCGAGAATCGCAACATTCCTCACAGGTATTGCGATAGTTTTTACAATAATCTAAATCTGTATTTGGATCTTTGCACGTGTTTATAAAAAAATATCAATCAAATTTTCAAATTTTTTACAAAAATTATTTTTCATAAAATTATTTTTCATTGTCAATAAAAATTTAGCACGTTTGGCACGTCACTTCATACAAAAGAGAGAGAAATGACTAAACCAATTACTCATTGTATTTCCTTTTAAATTAGAAAATTCCCCTGCTAAACAATTTTTTTATCCAGAGCTGTGGGTAGGACTCGAAGAAATTTAGATAACGAGCGATAATTGACGAGTGCTCGTTTCTCTAGTTAGCGTGAAAAGTAGTCCCAGCTAGATTTTCCTCCTTTAAGATGGGAGTCGCGTGAAATTTTTTGAGACAGATTTTTTTTAAATTTTGCATAGGCCTAGATAATACTTAAATAAACATGTATACCAAATTTCAAAACGTTT
>JAPYYX010001853.1:0-25138 GCA_030522605.1 Cremastinae sp. B BG-2022a
TACTTTACATTCGGTTCGATGGTAATGATCGAAACCTTTCCCGAAGACGTCATTCGTGTCTTTTATCGATCATTAGGCAAAATATCGCCGATAAGAGTTCTGATCAAGGTGCCACATCCGGATAAATTGCCGCCGGGTTTACCAGACAACTTCCGTACTTTTACTTGGGCCACTCAGTTTAAAGTTCTTAGTAAGAATTTTTTAAAGTCCTGTTCCTATTTTAATTACTTCAATACACTTATACTCCAATTACAAATATTTTAACTAAAAACATCACCTTTTTAAAAAAATACCTAATTTATCAAATTTTAATTGAGATAAATGATATTCTCTATCGCAATGCTATTTTGAGTTCATTTCCGAAGACTTAAATCCTTGATTGTTTTTCGTTGCACTCAGAGCACAAAAACGTACGAGCCTTCATAACCCACGGTGGATTAATGGGTGGTCAGGAAGCGATACATTGTGGCGTTCCCATGCTCGTAATTCCGCTTTTTGTCGACCAATTCCGAAATGCTGATCGATACGTGACAAAGAAAATCGCTGTTAAATTGGATTTAAAGGGAATTACCGAAGAAAAGATGGATGCTGCATTAAGTGAGATTCTTTATAATCCAGTATGGAAGTAAGTACCAAGATTCATTTTTATTTCTTCTTTTTCACTGTATATATTTTCACGATCTCGAGAGATCTTTTTTTTCAAATATTTAAATATAAAATTCATATTTATAGAATTCTAATTCTTTCATGAGTTGAATTCAATTCCTATTTTATCCTTTTTTTAGTTTTTGTAATTATTTTTTATTTTTCAATAGACAAATGGCTACGAAGTTTTCTGAAGAGTTTCTCGACCGTCCGATGAGTTCAATGGATACTGCCATTTTTTGGGTGGAATACGTCATAAGGCGCGGTAATGACGCTCTACGATCACCCGTGTTGGATCTCGCCTGGTGGCAAATCGAACTTTTCGACGTCTACGCTACTTTTATCCTCTTCGCGATACTAATAATATTTATTGTTTTTAAGTTTGTTCGATTTGTTTGTTTTTGTTTCTATACTTATGATATACAATACGTCATGACTTCCAAACTAGTCAATTCCGACGAGAAGAAAAACGAGTAACTTTAAAAACTTTTATGTTCCCATAATTTCATTACTCATTATTAATATATTGTGACTTTTCGATCAATCATTCATCATATCCATTTGTATCTTACGAATTTTTAATAAATAGACTGTCGATAAGAAACCTATTTGTAAGAGACAAGATAACGTACACCAAGCAGTCGAATTGTGTTTTACACTGAAACAAAAGGAAATAAATCTTTTTTGAAAGCAACACTTATTTTTCAATTAATTTCATTCAATGACAAAGTGAAAACAAGAAATAACCCTTTTTCATAGTTTCAAAAATATGATAAGAGTAATCGCTAAGACAGAAGAATTTCAAAAGAGATGTAATAATTTTTTGTATTATCGTTGTATGACTTCGCTAGATCTCGAAAAATCTTATCATCATAGCAAATTGCTATTCAAGGTCTTGAACGTTATCATAAAGTAAAAAAACTTGTATCGCTAAAATTCTAGTTTTGTACAGCTGCCTCAATGCCCAGTTAAGGTGTTTTGGTACAGGTAGTAGCAGATGACGCGTGGGATTTAATGAAAAAATTAAAAATTACCGTTTTTTGGCATTTTTTCTCTCGAATCTTAGAGTCTATCGAATAAATTCGCTATCCTTTTCTATTTCTATGTACTGTAGGGTGGAGAGGGATCCACAGCACAAAAAATTATTTTTTTAACACCAGTGATCTTGAAAATGGAAGAAAACTTATGTATTATTAATTATAAAATTCATTCTGGTTAAAAAATAATAACATTAACTCTATTCAATCGTCTTATATAAGATTCTTGGCGATCTAAAAGTTAATAATATATCCTGGCAAAAATTTATGGCATTCTGATCATAGTGACGTATACCGAAACACCTCAATTCGAAATTCAAGTATTTTACTTGATCGGAAATCTTCTTAGTTATGCATAAAAATTGATACGAAAGCTCAGCAGTGTCTTTCGCTGCGTATGAAAGAAAAAAATATATTCAATTTTTCGTTTTTTTATTTTTTCGCGATTTTACTATGATAATGGTAAAAAATTCGTTGAATCATAAATCTGATGGTACTTTTCTCTAGGGATTTCTCTTTTTTTTACGGATGGCGTCAAATTGATACCGATTTGTCGAGTTATTCTTGAAATCCCATAATTTCATTCGATTGCGTGATATCGGCCAACTCTAGGACACTTGCAAAAAATGTGGAATTATATCTAGATAAAATTGTTATCACTGTAAATCTATTTCGATGTTTCTCGGTGCGTTGTTTTGAAACATCTCGATTATTTCATGCGTGAGCATGAGAGTATGTAAAGTTGAACTCTCGACACCAGAATTCGTCTTTGATTGGCTTATTCCTACTACCGATAAATTTAAAATCGTATATAACCCGGAGGTTTTATTCTTCATAGTCCAGTCTATTGTCATCACTACATCACGATCACCCTGTTTATTACATCGAATATTCGACAATAACTTCCAACTTCACATAACGAACAGTATAAATCAAATGACATACAAATAAAAAATATTAAATATCGTTCATTAAAAAGTTGTCAAAAATTTGAAAGACAATGAAGAGTGGATAATAAAAATTTATAAAAGTTCAGAACTGTTCAATCGAAGTAGTAACAAATTTAATTCAGTTCATTAAACGTTTAGCATTTTTAATGAGCTAATTATGAGATGTTTAGTTGATTGATAAGTATTATGAAAAAGTTTGGATTTTGGTGATATTTTCAAAAGAATAAAAATATTAAAAATGAAGAGTTTATTTTTTATGGTGTTTCTGTGCTTTTTTATGGGAGTGGAAAAATCCAAGGGTTATAGGATCCTCGGAGTTTTTCCTATGAAAGTTAGGAGTCATTTCATGATGTTCGAGGCGCTAATGCGAGGCTTGGCACGAAGAGGTCATCAGGTCGATGTTGTCAGTACATTTCCCCAAAAAAAACCAATTCCGAATTACACAGACATCATCCAGCTCGACTCTGACATGGAACTCTCTGTCAACAATATGAGGTACACTAATTTTACCGCCATGATGACTCATGTCATGGACGATATTGCTATCAAATTGGGAAATAAACTTTGCACCAGTCTGGGTGATCCAGAATTGCAGAAATTAATTAAAAATCCTCCAAAGAATCCGCCTTACGATTTGGTCATTACGGAGGTAAGAAATTATTTAAAATATATTTAGTATAATTTTATATCAATGATTATTGATTAATATTAAATTTTGATGATTAAATATTTGTTAAGCCTTGATGTCTATTTTATTAAAATGTTTGCAACATTTAGTCGTTGCATTGCAATACGCTCAACTAAATTTAAATTCATCGAATAGAATTCTAATTTAATTGTTATAATTTATTTATCGACTATTTTGTGTAATCGAAATAGAGTGTAAAAGGTAGAAATTATTTAATTAAAGGTTTTTTCTGCACACTGCTACATGGCCCTCGGACCTTATTTAAACGTTCCTACAATCGGTGTGAGCTCGTCTGTTCTCTATCCTTGGAGTCACAGGACAATCGGAAATCCAGCGAATTTGGCGATCGCGCCGCATAATCTTCTCAGTCTTGCTGGACCAATGAATTACTGGGAACGAGTGTATAACGTTGTACACGCCTTGTACTTCGAATTGCGATTTCAATATTCTACGCAACCTCAAGATGACATGATAAAAAAATATTTGGGCAGCAATGTACCTGGAGTTCGAGAAAGCGAAAGAAAACTCGCTCTTATTTTGACTAATTCTCATCCCGCTCTCAACGATCCGACACCGATCACTCCGGCTCTCATCGAAGTGGGAGGTTTGCACGTTCAGGACGATGGACCCGAATTGCCACAGGTAAAATTGTATTTTCAATTTTGATATATTTGCGATTCTGAAAATGTTTTTCAATAATGAACAAATTTAGAATTGTTAAATGAAGAAACGAATCTTTTTGAAAAATATTTTCTCTTTTCTATAATTTCTTTTGAAAATCATTAGATTATTCATAATTCTCTTCTCCCGTAGGATTTAAGAGATTGGATGGACAATAGCACAGATGGATTTGTTTACTTTACATTCGGTTCGATGGTAATTTTTGAAACCTTTCCTGAGGACGTCATTCGTGTCTTTTATCGATCATTAAGCAAAATATCGCCGATGAAAGTTCTGATCAAGGTCCCGAATCCTAATAAAATGCCGCCGGGCTTACCAGAGAACTTCCGAACTTTTACTTGGGCCCCTCAGTACAAAGTTCTCAGTAAGAGTTTTTCAAACTCCTGTTATTATTTTAATTAATGACCATAATACAACTATAATACTCCGACAAATATTTTATCTAAGAAATTATATTTCCTTGAGATTGACTTAATGTATGAAATTTTCAAGTTCATTACCGAGGACTATTAATCTTTGATTGTTTTTTTATTGCACTCAGAGCACAAAAATGTTCGAGCCTTTATAACCCACGGTGGATTAATGGGCGGTCAGGAAGCGATACATTGCGGCGTTCCCATGCTCCCATGCTCGTGATTCCGCTCTTCGGCGACCAATTCCGAAATGCTGATCGATACGTGACAAAGAAAATCGCTGTTAAAGTGGATCTAAAAGGGATTACCGAGGAAAAGATGAATGCTGCATTAAGCGAGATTCTCTATAATCCAGTGTGGAAGTTAGTACCGAGATCAATTTTTATTTCCTCCTCTCCATTTTAGATATTTTTTCGACCTAAAGTGATCTTTCTTCAAACATTTAAGTATAAAATTTCCATTTATGGAATTACATTTTTTTCAGAAGTTGAATTCAATTTTTATCTTATCATTTTTTTCAATTTATTTTCGAGGCATTTGAGAAAAGGAGTTTGAGAAGCTGAAAAGAAACGAATTTTTTTCAATATTTTTGATTACAATTTTTTATGTTTAAAATTTCAAAGAATTTTCACATTCAGATATTTTCTCTTTAAAAGAACAAATTTTTATAATTAATTGTTATTTTTTCAATAGACAAATGGCTACGAAGTTTTCTAAGGAGTTTCTCGACCGTCCGATGAGTTCCATGGATACTGCCATTTTTTGGGTGGAATATGTCATAAGGCACGGCAATGATGCTCTACGATCGCCCGTGATGGATCTCGCCTGGTGGCAAGTCGAACTATTCGACGTCTACGCCACTTTTATCCTCCTCGTGATACTAATAATATTTATTGCTTTTAAGTTTGTCCGATTTGTTTATTCTTGTTTCTACGTTTATAATGAACAACACGTCTCGACTTCCAAGCTAGTCAATATGAACGGAAAGAAAAGCAAGTAATTCTAAAAACTTTGATATTGCCATAATTTTTTTACTCATTACATCAAGATATTGTGATTTTGTGATTAAGTAGTCATCGTTTCAATTTGTATTTTATTTTTGAGAGATCAAATATGTATGTATGTATGTTTCTATATCTTGTTAATCTTTTTTTCGGTAAATACTCGGTGCAGTACAATCATCTTCGATTCGGAAGAGGGTAGAAGGGTCCTCGACCTCCACTATACTAATATCGTTTGTGACGTTTGTCACCCTCTTTCCTTTCCAAAGATATTTAAATTTAAATTTTGCGGGTTCAAAAAAATTGTAAATTTCGTTATGTCTAGAAAACGTTTACTTGCTGTATTTACTTATTTTCTATTTTTTTACATTATCGGCGAAATTGAATAAAAATCATTTTTGTATTGATAAATTTAAACTGTAAAGCTCTGGAGTCCCACTTCGCAATATTTACCAATGAAAGTTGGTTATTAAAATATTTTAGTGTAAATCGGCGAAGCCGACAATATATGAAGAAAAAAATCTGAAATTGAATAAAAATTACTTTTGTATTGATAAATTTCATCTGTAAATCAAAGCTCTGGAGCCCCATTTCTCAATAATTATTTACCAATGAAAGTTCGTTATTAAAATATTTTAGTGTAAATTGTAGAAATTTTCATATTTTCGTAACATATTTCTTGAATTTCTTGAAATACCCTTGGTCAAAATGTAGAATTTTTTTGATATAATTTTTGATGGCGCAATCAAGTTTTTAGATTTCTTGGCGCAGTATCATTTTTTAATAATTGGACCGTTTGATGCTTCCAACATCAGAGCACGTAATGTTGACCTCACTCTGTCGGAGCTTTTCTTCAAACGCCTTATCCAAGCCTACAGATAAACGAAAGAAGTTTACTTCAGTAATTTTGTGCTTCATCCTCCAGTCAATTTTATTATCACTCGTATTATCAAGCCGATTATTCGGTCGAATATTCAACAGTCATTCACACTTCACATCGGAACTGACATAAAAAAACAATATGAAACCCTTCTTATCACAAATATTCAGAAACTAAATGAAATTGTGTCAATTGAAAAATAAAAAATCTAAAAATAATCACGAGTGGATATGATAAAGATTTATCAAAATTTAAAATAATTTAACAGAGTTCGATATTATTCAAAAATTTTGTGTCTCAAGTTTCGATTGATACGTATTGGAATTTTTGAGATATTTGAGCAAGCAGAAAAATATCAAAAAATGAGAGTTTATTTATTTTGTTATTTTTTTGATTTTTTTATGAGGGTGAAAAAATGTGAGGGTTTCATTGAATTCCTGGAGTTTTTTCTTACAAGGCGAGAAGTCATTTTATGATGATCGAGACACTGATGCGAGACTTTTGACACGACAGGGTCACCAGGTCGACGTCGTCGGTCCATTTGCCCAAAAAAAAAATCATTTCCTAATCAGACGATGCTAATGACATTTATCACTTTAAAACTCTTTGGTTAACGACTTCATTTATTTATTCTTTTTTGTTTAAATATTGTTTAAAATTACTGTACTAGATACTTTCGAATAACCAAATAAATTTAAAAAAAAATGAAAAAAATGAAAATTTAAACAAATCTAAAACTTTGTTATTTATCCAGAATCTGCAATAAATAAATCAATCAATAAATTGCTCTTTTTTGAAAATTCAAGTCATCAGTAATTGAAAAATGCAATAATTTGAACAAAAATTTTTTTCGTAGCTAGATTTGTCGATTTAGGTTGTAATTGCTCGGACAGTAATGGTGGATAAATTGGTCGGGAGGGAAGGAGAGAGAAAATCGTGAGTGACGTCGAAAAAGCTGCGGAGATGGCGCGGTCGCCATCAGGGTTCGATTCACATTAGCTTCGCCGAGTCCAGCGTGGATAGCGAGTACATGTCGATCTCGTTGAACGACGAATCGCGACGCAAAAATTGTTCATAACGGCTCGACAAACTATTGCAATGACTGTGCTCAATCTTTTCCACGGGCGATCATCCACTTCGTTTCATATCGCGTATAAATATCAACGAGCACGCTGGATTCAGAAAGAGACGGAGTCTAAATCGTGATAAGAAACTCTGAATCGTCGTTAATGTCGCTAAAAAGTTATATTTAACGCAGTGATCGACTCAATGAACATTATTCACTTTTTGGAAATTTATATCCTCATTTCAACATATATTTAACTTATATAGCATAAAATTATCTTCGAAATCGTTCCATAAAAATCATTTTGTAATTTTTTTAAAATTGAAATTTATTTTTATGAGCTTTGATATCGAACGAATCTCTTGAAATTGAAAAAAAATATTCGCACATTTTTTTATAATTTCTTAAGACAGAAGTAAGATAGTTATTAAAAATTCAAAGATCTAATTTACAAAATTTATAAAATCTTTTAAAAATTTTTTTAAATTTGAGATATCTTTAAATTAAAATTAGAAACTGCGTTTTTTAATAATTGTGATTATTTAGATAAATTTTTCAAATAATTATTCTAAAAAAATACTTTTATATTCTGCTATTTTGTCAAACATTTTCTCGAAGAGAAAAAAGACAAAAAATGTTTTGTTGTTCCGAAACGTGATAAAGTGTGTGAAAAAGTGCGATTTGTGATTGTCGTGCAAGAACCGCGAGTGAAAAAGAATATCGGAAAAATGAGAGGAATGATTGTGGTGTTTTTTTTATCGTGGCTCACGTTGATGACACCCGGAAATTCGGAGGGTTATCGAATCCTCGGAGTTTTTCCGTTCCACGGGAAAAGTCATTTTATGATGTTCGAGGCACTGATGAAGGGTTTGGCTCGCAAGGGTCACCAGGTCGACGTAATCAGTCCATTCCCTTTGAAAAAATCTCTCCCAAATTACACAGATCTTGGTAATTTCGACCTAAAATTGCCTCGTTTTGTTAATAATCTAACCTACGAGGGCTTCCACGCTTTATCAAGCAACATCGTCCAGGCTGTCGCCACCCAAGTTGGAACGAATCTTTGCGAGGGTCTCGGACTTCCGGAAGTCTCGAAAATTATTCATAATCCTCCAAAAAATTCACCGTATAATTTAGTAATTACGGAGGTAAGAAAGGAAGAAAAAAATTACTTGCAAAAGTTTTATCTCAAATTCGTCAATTTTTTTTCTCGCTGATAACTGTCGAAAAAAAAAATATTTTGATAAAAAAAATTATATAGCAAAATCGTGTGTACTAAAAGAATTTGGATAATTGGAGATTTTAAAATTTTTGTGTTCTCCAATTTAATCAATTCTAATAGGTAAAATACAATTCTTTTTATTTTTCATGATTTCTTCACGACTTTTCAAAAAATTATGATAAATGAACGAAGTAATTTTATTATAATTTAAAAAATAAAATAATGAAAAAAATATTTTAAAAAAATAACAATAGTGTTAATTTAAGATGATGATAAAAGTGAAAAATTTATCATCCATTATTATAATTACGATCAGTTTCTTTGAAAATTGTAATGAAATGAAGAATAAATAACAAATTCTGTTGAGTAGAATGGGACAAAATGGGGCAGGGGGGGGGGCAAAACGGGGTACCCCAAACATTTGGTGAAAATTTACAATATTGCAAAATTTGACAGAATTTAATATTAAATAGTCTTTTATTTGCTAAGAACATTATATTTGTTGATTTAAAAACACATTGAAACAAAAATTAAAACTAAAAATCAATGAACATACCAGATCGAAAAAGAACATTTTCTTCGGTGATGAAACACATTTAAACAAAAATGAAAATAAATCATCAATTAATTACTTGAAATAAGACGTCAAAGCTAATAATAATTTAACAAAGTATGAAAAAAAAAAAATTTTTCGTACTCTTTGGAGAGTACCCCATTTTGACCGCTAAAAAAATTTTTGTTTCATGAAAATTTTATTTCTTTCCTTTAATTGTGATCAAAAAACAAAGCATTCGGCATATTTAAACCCTTGGAATCATGGATATTGTTATACAGATTGGATATTGTTTTTTAGCATTGTTGAGTAGACAAATTTTGAGCAGGGATCTGGTTCTGCCTCCCCACCCTATACTTCACAATTACAACTGGAAAAACTGACAATCAGTTAAATTCGTATTGAAAGAATTTTGCGAAAAATAAAAATATTACGCAAATATTTTTATTTATTGGAAAAAATGATTTCAGGTTTTCGGTGCGCATTGTTTCATGGCCTTGGGCCCTCATTTGAAAGTGCCGACGATCGGAATGAGCTCATCCGCTCTTTATCCATGGGGAAACGGGATAATCGGTAATCCAGCGAATTTGGCGTTCGTACCGAATAATCTATTGAATTACGTTGCGCCGATGACGTTTTGGGAAAGACTGATCAACACGGTGCACGCGGTTTACAGCGATCTCATGTTTCAATATTACTCAAGCTTTCAGGACGAGATAATAAAAAAATATTTCGGCGAGGACGCGCCGAGCGTGCGTGAATGCGAACGCAGCTTGGCTCTCGTCCTGGCCAATTCTCATCCAGCTTTGAACGGTCCGAAACCCGTCACGCCCGCTCTCGTCGAAGTCGGCGGATTACACGTCCAGGAGGACGATTCTGAATTGCCGCGGGTAAAATTCGACATTTTTCCACAAACGAAAAACCCTTTTAACGTTTTTGCAAAGAATGTTCATGAATTCAAACAGAAAAAACATTTTATTGTCTTATCGGCTTACAAAAAAAAAAGAAAAAAAATCATTTTATTATCTTTGATAGAATCGAAATAATAATGAAAATTTTATAAAAAAATTACGTTTGGATTTTATTGAATTTTATACAATTTAAGATTTGTTTTCTAATCCAGATTTCAAAACGAAAAATCCATCTGATTGATGAAATGTACCTAATCAAAGTTCGTAGAGAAAATGAATTGAGAATTTTTTTGCAGACTTTAAAAAAATATCTCAAATTTTTTACAGAATTTTTATTTATATTTATTTATGAATATTTTATTCGAGTTTAGGATCTCAAGGATTGGATGGACACTAGCACGGACGGTTTTGTGTATTTCACTTTCGGTTCGATGGTAACCATCGAGAGCTTTCCTCTTGACGTTCTCGACGTCTTTTATAAGTCTCTGGGCAAGATAGCGCCGATCCGAGTGCTAATCAAAATACCAGAACCTGAAAAACTGCCAGCAGGACTCCCCAAAAATATTCGCACGTTCGCGTGGGCCTCGCAATTCAAAATTCTAAGTAAGTTTTTTAATTATTACTCTGCATACAGATGGAAATAATTTACACAATTAAAATTTAAGATTCATCTATTTTTATCTTAAGTAAAATAAAATTTAGCTTTACCTGATATCTTTATCAAGAGTTGTTCGAGTCAGCCTGAATTAACTCATTCCGTAATATCTTAAGACAATCAAAATTTGAATCTTTATATATTTTGTTATTGTCTACACGAGTTATGAGGTTACATGTTATCTGATATTTCATCAAGATCTTATCAAAATCAGATCGAAGATCAGAGATATCTTGCCAGGACTTTTTGTCAGGGCTAGACGTAAATTTCTGGTCGGGTATAGAAGAACTCAAATTTATCAATAAACTAGCAGGTTGTATTTGTCATGTTTTCATGATAAATTTTATGACATATTTTCATGACAAATTTTATGACATATTTAAGGTAGAATTTTTTAATTTTCCGATGGATTTTTAAAAATATTTCTTGCATAGAAACCTTCTAGAGATAATTACAAACAAAACAAAAAAATTCATCCCGATCGGTCCAGTCGTTCCGAAGTGATGAGGTTGCATACATGCGGCAATTCATTTTAATATATACTAGGTAATGCCAACGCGCGCTTTACGCGCGCGAGCTCTTATTTTCGTCGTGTTTATAAATTCTTCATCTTTTTCAATATTTTTATATGTTTTGATACTTATCATTTAATCTTCTAAAATTTTTTTATTCTTCATCAATAATCTCCACCAAACGACTTTCTTGATTTTTTTCTCCTTTCCTCCTTTCTTTTTAATAATTCACGATTTGAATATTGATCAATCTTTGACACAGTTGTCAAAATTCTAGCCAATTTCAGATAGAATAAAAAATGAAGTTGGTCAAACGAACTCGCGCCATTGTGAGCCAATCAGATTTTCGGAAAAGCGGTGACAAAACGACCAATTTCACGTATCTTACATCAACTTTATATTAATTGGATAGATTGGATAGATACTAGCAGGTTGTAGTGGCGAAGTTAATATTTTACGAAGTTATTAGTTTGTTTTCTGCTGTCACATGTTTTCATGACAAATTTTATGACGTATGTTTGACATGTTTTCCTGACAAATTTTATGACATATTTAACGTAGAATTTTTCAATTTTCCGATGGATTTTTTAAAATTTTTCTTCTAGTGTAGTCTAGTAGTGTAGTAAATAGAAATCTTCTAGAGATAATTGCGAACAAAACAAAAAAAATTCATCACGATCGGTCCAGTCATTCTGAAGTGATGAGGTTACATACATGCGGCAATTCATTTATATATGTATAGACAGATAGATAAGATTTGAAGATAACTATTACTTTTTTTGTACAGAGCACAAAAATATCAAAGCTTTCATAACCCATGGTGGTCTCATGGGAACTCAAGAAGCGGTTCATTATGCAGTTCCTATGATCGGAATGCCTCTGTTCGCCGACCAGTTCATCAACGTGGATCTTTTAGCCAGAAAAAAAATCGCGGTCAAGCTCGACTATAGAGGAATAACGGAGGAAAAAATGGATCATGCGCTCGATGAGATTTTGAATAATCCAATTTATAAGTGAGTATTGAAAAAAAAAATAAAAAATCGATAATTAAAAAATCAATTAAAAAATTATCCAAGATGAGACTACGCTAATTGGATTTTATGTAAATTCTGTATGTGATAAAGAATTAGAAGATCAGCAACTTTCAAAAAACATAAAAATTTAAAAAAATTTTATTCACAAAGTTTTTCACAACAAAATTTAAGTTCGAAATAACATTATGCTGAGATATAATAATATTTGATAAAACTCTCATTATTTTAAACGAATTTTTTTTAGAAACGTGTAAAAATATATAAATAGAATAAAACGAAACATTTTTTTTATTGCAAACAGAGAAACGATCGATCGAGTGTCACACCAGTTTCTCGACCGTCCAATGACTTCCATGGAGACTGCAATTTTTTGGGTAGAATACGTGATAAGAAATGGAGCTGGAGCTCTTCGATCACCAGCGATGAATCTCACTTGGTGGCAAATCGAACTTCTTGACGTTTACGCGACAATTTCGGTGATCGCACTATCAACAATATTTATACTTTTTTATGTATCGAAATTTCTCGTAGAAATATTCATTTACTCAAATCCATCGAGAGTTTCCAGAGTGAAAAAAATTCAGTGATTTTAGCATAATCAAAAAATTTGACAAAAAATTAAAAAAAATTGAATCTAATTTTTTGGTTGGAATTGTGACCGTCATGATTAAAATTCTTTTTCCAATCTTCATTGCGCAATACGAACAATTACGGTGGAGAAACGCTCGCGATATATTACGCTCGATGAGAAGGCAAATCTGTTTTATCGCTTTAATCCTTGTCCAAAAGCCTGTTGCATAATAAATTCGCATCCAAGTATGCAAGAGAGATATCAAAGTGAACCAGACATTGTAAGAATACCAAAAAAAATTTGAAACGTCACCAGAATAAAAATTCAACGACCAAATTACAGAATTTGTAATTCATGAATTCACGTTCCGAAATAATTTGAGGAGATCTTGCACTTTTTGCTTTATATTTTTACGTTTTTTTCATCGATGCACGTTCCAAAACGTGTCATTAAGTCATGCGACGAAATCATGCGATGAATCCGATGACAATGGCAAGATTATCGTTCGTGACGTGACCGTTCATCAACGAGGAGGAGCTTCAGAAATTCGCGAAAAAAAACAAATTGCATATCTCGAAATTCAGTCGCAAGACATGCAAAATTTTTTGATCACTCTTATCAATAAAACACATTCTTCTCTATTAATGCAACTTCACTTCCGCGATGATAAGATTAAAACCAGAGACTACCGAGCAAAATCAGAAAATACATTTATTGTGTCTCACGTCACGTGATTTCGACATTTTTTTTTGCACTTTTCCAGACTTATCTTTGGAAGTTTCGATGACACTGGATTTCTCGATTCGAGACAGCATTATTTTGCTCAATCATTCACAATATCGATTTATAATATTCAAGACCCAATTCTCACTATCTGCCTGAAAAAAAATCACAAAGTTTACTGACTCGAGTCCCCGTACCAAAAGAGAGAATGCACTTTTTCGATAAGGAGCCGTCGATATAGCGTGTCAGAGGTCGCAAAAATGGAATCTCTTGCATAAGAAAAATACGACAAAGCTCAGGGGACGATCGCGATTTTTTTTTTTAGAGGGAGGATGAATGATGAGACGCAGAAAAAGTGGTAAAAGATACGAAACGCCGAGGAGCATTCCAAGAAGAACGTTCAGTCTCGTCATTTGCGCGTTATGAGAGCGGATCCTCTTGCATTTTAACTGAATGATCATTATCGCTCTATTATCAACGTAAAACAGTGCAGCTGGAATTGGAGGTCAGAAATTCATAGCTGTCCCGTTATCAGCACAATTATCAGTTAAAGACGAACTGTCAAGCGGAAAACTTCGCGGATTTTTCGAATACTTTCAATACATTTGAGAGACGCTCGACGGGGTCTATGTGATTATTATTTAAATTTTGTTGTTCGCGATTATCGTTAAAAAATTAAAGTTTTAATTTTCAAGATGGATTTTCGAGTTTTCGTGTTTTTTATTGTTTTTGGGAGTTTTGGAATCGAGGGGTACAGGATTTTGGGGATTTTTCCATTTTGCTCGAGGAGTCATCAAATGATGTTCGACGCCCTGTCGAAGGGCCTTGCGAGGCGGGGACACAGAGTCGACATCGTGACGTGTTTCCCGCCAAAAAAACCGACCGAGAATTTGACGGTACTCATGAATGTTGAGGACAGCCAAAAACGTTTGGTCAACAATTGGAATTACGAAATGGCTCTCAACGTCGGGAGCGATGCTCTTCCCTTTATCGCCGGAATTTACGGTAACGATCTTTGCCATATTTTGGGTCGAGAGCAACTTCAGAGAATCGCCAAGAACCCACCGAAGGATCCGCCTTACGATCTCGTCATTGTTGAGGTAAGTAATTTTACAATTTATGTCAAAAACATAAAGATGAGACATCTTTCAGAAATTGTTTATTTTAAAAACGTACCGAGCGTTTCAATTTCCATGATAAAAATTTGAAAAATAAATTTAAGCTTTTAAAATAAATTTTACATTTTTAAGATTTGTAATTAAAATTTAATTACATTAAATTAAATTTGATTGTACTTTACGTTTCAATTTAAATAAAAATTTTGAGCTAACATCAATTTTTAATTTAAAAACATTCAAAATATAAATAAATTGTAATTTTTCTTTTAGTCTTTTGGTGCCATTTGTTTCGTCGGTCTCGGAGAGGTTTTAAAAGTTCCAGTAATTTTTGCAAGTACCACGGTGGAGTTGCCATGGTTGAATCGTGCGATAGGAAATCCACCGACTCTCGCGTACGTTCCGTCGTTTTTCGGAGATTTGAAACACCCGATGACGTTTTGGGAACGAGTACAAAACACTTTCAAAGACTTATCGGTAATTTATCGCTATTACTCTTATACCGACGACGTACAAACGCAACTGATGAGAAAATATCTCGGTTCGGACTTGCCTCATGTCCGAGAACTCGAGAATAAGGTCACGCTCGCCCTGATCAACTCTCATTACACACTCAGCGGTGTCAGACCAACGACTCCCGGTCTCATAGAGGTTGCGGGCTTGCACGTCGAGGATAGTCGGGATGAATTGTCAAAGGTAAGAAAAGAAAAAAAAATCTTGAAAAAAAAATAAATAAAATTAAAATAATAATAAATAATTGCAGAATCTTTGACTATGCAAAAATTAAAACAAAAATATTTGTATCTACAGAATTAATTCTTGAATGAAGAAACTTTTAAATTGTCAAAGGTAAGAAAATAAAAATAAAAAATGAATTAAAATAATAAAAAATAATTATAAAATCTTTGACTGTGCAAAAATTAAGATAAAAAAATTTGTATCTACAGAATTAATTCTTGAATGAAGTAACTTTTTCAACTTTTATTAAGATATAACAAAAAACTTGAAAATATTGTATTAGCTGAGAAATAAGAAAATGGAGAGAAATAAGTAACGGAAAGTCGATCGCAGGATGAAAAGTGTAAGAGACTTTTCTTGAGATGGTATTACTTTGGCCGCAGGATCTGAAAAAGTGGTTGGACGAGAGCAAAGACGGTGTGGTCTACTTTACTCTCGGATCGATGGTGAACATTGAAACGATGCCAGACGACGTGGTGAAAGGCTTGTACGCCTCTTTCGAGAAGATCGCACCGACGAGGGTTTTGATGAAGGTTGCCAACAAGGATAAACTTCTTCCTGGTCAACCAAAAAACCTTATCACGTCATCCTGGATACCGCAATTGCCAGTTTTAGGTAAAAGCGGTGAAAATGTTTTTTTCAACTTTTTAAATTCTCGTTTACGTTTATTTTTTATCGTTACTTGCTTGAACAATTTTTTTATTTTGTACGATTAAAAATTCTTAAATTAATTTTTTTTCTCAAAAAAAATTTGACAATTGATTAATCACAAAAAAAATCAAAAATGAATTTCATAAGTTGAAATTCTCGTGATTTTTATCTCATTTCGTGATTCACAAACATTTTCCTCAATTTGATATAATGTTTAAATATAATATTGAAATCATATTTTTTAATTTTTCCTTGTAATCTCATTTTTTGAATATCACTTGTCATGAAAGTACATCAATAAAAAAAATTTATTTGTAAAATAGTAAATTAGACAAAATGGAGAATATGCACAGTACACACTGCATTAGATTCATTTAATTGGTACTTTGCGAAGAAAATGTCGCGTGCTCACAATTAAAAAAGAAATAAGTTCTTCAATTGATGTCGATTGAGGACAAAAGTTGCTCGAGTTAGCACGAAAGGTCGCCAATAAACGTTCGAGGAGTGTATTTGTTTTTGCTCCAAAGATGAAGAGATGTCTCTGTTTTAGCTCACAATAACACAAGGGTATTCATTACACATGGTGGCTTGATGAGTACGCAGGAGGCACTTTATCACGCCGTACCTCTAATTGGTATCCCCCTGTTTGGGGATCAAAGCTTGAATCTCAAATATTACGAGAGCAAAGGAATGGCCGCCGTATTGGATTTCAAGAATATTAACGAGGACACTATGTCACAAGCTCTTGATAAAGTGCTCTATGATCCAAGCTTCAAGTAAACAAAATTTATTAATTTTTTAAATTTTTGAATTCATACTTTTTGAATACGAATATTTAAATTAATTTTATTTATTATGTAATTTAATAATTTTTTTAATTTTATGGAAATTATTATCTAACTAAATTCAATTTGATTGTCATTTTCATAACTGATCAATTTCTTTTTCTGGTTTTTTTTTCAAATTACTTTATTTATGCCAAAAACAACAATTATTACTGTCATTATTTATTGCTAAAATTAGCTAGTTCATTCAATTCTTGGAATTAATTTTGAGATATTAATGAACAATAATTTTATATAATAACAATGCCAATAAATTCATTATTTAATTTTTCTAATTGTTGAAATAAATGGTGGCTAAGTAAATTCAATTCCATTGTCATTTTCATAGCTGATCAATTTCTTTTTTACCACGTTTCTATTAACTTGCTTTTTGGTACAAATTTTAAAATGATTTTTAAACTAACTTCCCGGTGAGCTAGAGACTTGAAATTTTTTATTTCTATTTTTTTTCAAATTTATCATTGGCAAATACAACAATTATTAATGTCACTATTTATTACTAAAATTAGCTAATTCATTCAATTCTTGAAATCAATTTTTAAATATTAATGTACAATAATTTTATATAATAACAATACCAATGAACTCATTATTTAATTTTTCTGATTACTGAAATAAATGTTGATTTTTTTCAGAAACGCAGCAAGGGCATTATCTGCTCGTTTTCGCGACCGTCCAATGAGCTCTATGGAAACTGCGATTTTTTGGGTCGAATATACGATCCGAAACGGTCCCGAAGTACTCAGATCTCCTGCCGCGGATTTATCCTGGTGGCAAAACGAGCTTCTCGACGTTTACGCTTTCTTTCTCGCCTGCGCCATTATCGCAATTCTCTCGGGTTTTCTCATTATCAGATTTCTCATTAGAATAATTATCCAAATGATCTCCTTCTCGGAGAATTCGTCCTCTGTGATCGGGAAAACGAAGGACGATTGAAGTTTTCATTATTTCTAGATCAAAAGTAATTAAAATAACAAAAAAATGCACTTCATTAATGCACATTGCCCTTTGTCGATATTGTTCAATGAACACGTTCATTCACGTTTATGCTAATGTAATTGCAATTTTTTCGTCACGTATTTTGTAATATTGAAAATTCATCAGAATCGTAAGGTGATATTGTATCGAGATATTGAAGATGAAACATTTTCCACGTATAAACTGAAAGAAAAAGTCATAAAAACAAGTTTGTTTAATTTTCTAAAAATTTCAATTTTTTTAGTTTCATAAAAAAATTTTTTTAAATTGGTAACGTGTGTAATTTTTAATAATAAATATCTTCATTTTTGCACGTGGTTAAGCACAATAAAATTTGTCACTGTTTTTTATTTAATTTTGGAAATATTTGTTATGAATTCAGAAAAACATTTTATTTTGATGTCAGTTTAATTTCTTATTATTTTTTGTGAGAATCACTGAAGAAGATTAAGTAGAAAAATTCGTATAAAATTTCAAGAACAGACGAATCATTTCAAGATCGAAAATTTGTTGAATATCTCTTTGATTGTTTATTACAGTTTTTTTTCGCCAATAAATTACGAAAGAGATAAAATTTTTTGTTCCGCTTCGTCACCGTGATTGGCACGTACGATGACTGGCAGATTTTCATAAATAAAATTTCTATTTTCTCCATCTTCGATGCGATGATTGTCCACTGGTAAATCGTAACTTTTCTTCCTATGTGCTTATGATTCATTCATACATTTCATGGTAAGCAAAAGCTGCGAATCATTTCATGTTCATCATGGATTAATATTCAGCAAATTTGTGTTAAGAAAAATATTTACCAACTTTGTATCTCAATCTGGATTTCTGTCTACAGAAATAGAACACTCGCGATAACAGCTAGTAGATAGTAAAATATCAGACGTACAATATGTTCAATTGGAAACATTAACAAACATTAATAATAAGAATTTTTTTAATTTTATTAAAAGATTTGAAGAATCAACAAAATTATTTCATTTAATTTTTGTGAGTTGTATTTCTTATTCATTTTTTTAGAAAAATATCAGACGTACAATATGTTCAATTGGTACCATTAACAAACATTGATAAAAAGAATTTTTCATCTTATTAAAAGATACAAAGAATCAACAAAATTTTATTTTTCAAAATTTTTCTGTTGAATTTTTAATTTTTAAATTTTTTTCGAAACCGATATAAGTAGTAAAGAGTATAGAAATAATTTAATTACGAAAAACTAATGAATAATTAAATAAAACAAAAATCATTCAACATCAGTTACGTAGTTAAATCGCGAACGAAGTGAAACTCATGCACGAAATAAGAAAAATTCCGCAAGAAGAATGTTTTAAAAAGAAAGTTCGACTGCAGTCGGTCCTGTATAACTTTTTAGTCTCACAAAAAAATTATAAATCCAACTTTTATCTTAAAATTGAATTGCTTTAAAATTTTTCTAAATTTCATTTCTAATATTTTCGAAATAAACACATCAAATACGCAATAATACACACGAGAATTGTATACGCGAACTGTCAAACGAAAAAAATGTTACTCCTATCGATGCGAAATAATTTTTTTGCGATAATCCCAGCGACAAAGTGTCACTTCATCTTGAGATAAATTCTAAAAAAGTATCGAGATTCCACTCCTAAACTGGACTGTACTCAGCGTCGAGGCCATTCTCTCCCGGCAGTTCGTCATTTGCGGGAAACGCGTTGAAGGCTCATCTTGCATTTAGCCCGTTAGCACAATTCGAATTCATCGAGCTCGCTCGCAGTGGCGCGCTCTCTCCGACAAACCGTCACGAGCACTCGCGCGTTTATCATCGCCAGGCGGAGATTACGAGTCGTGAAAAGACGAGAGCAAATTGTCATTTGCTCTTCAGCAACAAACAAAATCGACGCCAAACGAGTTCTCGAGCCGAAGAACGAATAAAAAAAAAAAAATTCTCGGTTCTTGTCCCCGGCAATCTTCGTCAGTAATTATCTCGCGATTGTGTTTATATAAATTCTGTCGATGAACCGATAAATCAGCACTCGAGTTCGCACTCTCGTATAGAAGCGACGAGATTTTTCTCCGGGTTATGAAACGCGAGTGATCGGGACAAAAATGGCAGCTCTGCGGAGAATTATTTTCGCGTTCCTCATCGCGATCCTCGCTCGCGAGAACGAGACCGCGAGAATTCTTGGAGTTTTTCCTCTCCAGGGAAAAAGTCATTACATCATGTGTGAGACTCTCATGCGCGGCTTGGCCGCTCGTGGTCACCAGGTCGACGTTATCAGTCACTTCCCTCTGAAAAATCCTCCACCGAATTATCGGGACATCAGCATCGCTGGAAGCACACCGACCGTCGTCAACAACGTCACGTTCGAGGAGGCCCAGTCTTTCGGAGCTGGGAGTTTGGAAAAATTATTTTACATCGGTGGCATTAAAATTTGCGAACTTCTGGATAATCCGAAAATTCAAGATATCATACAGAATCCACCGAAGGATCCGCCTTATGACCTCGTAATCAATGAGGTAACGAATCAAAAGATAATAATATATAATAGGGTCGAGGGGGGGGGGGGGAATGGGGTACCCCAAACATTTGGTGAAAATTTTTAATATTTCAAAATTTGATAAACTTTAAAAATAAAAAACTCAGCATACTTAAACCCTTGAAATCGGAAAATTTTCTTAAGTATCCTATTTTGCCCCCTCTACCCAAATACTATAATAATATAAAAGCAATACAAAAATTAACACGTGGACGAATTGCTAATATAAAATAAAATCGATCGTTATGAAAATTTATGGATAAAAAAGATCAAAAAACTCGTTTGATAACAAAATCGTTTTGAAAATTGAGTCTGCGTTGGTAAGCACTCTGCAGTTTTGGTTCATAAAAAATAAAAATATGAATACTTTAAAAATGAAAATCTAGATCAAACTATAATATAAAAAAATCGTTATCGCAATCGTATAAATTCATAAATTGATAAAAAGCCGAAAAACCAGTTTGATGATAAAATCGCATACGCCTATGCAGGCTGAATAATTATCAAACCAATCAGAGACGTAATAACTAATTAATAAACCTGCATAGGTGTAGGCAAAAATTTGTTTACGTTTCTGCTTGGTCACTCGATCTTTGGGATGAATCATCGCATATCGAAGACACGCAGTTTCGAGTGCCAATGAGGAGAGGCGAGGCTATGTCAATTATTACGTAAAGCCGGTTTCGCGGCCGAGAGGTCTTCTACACACTCTGAATACAAAGTTTTCGCTTGTTGCCTGAAAATGAAGTTCAAGGATTCCACACTGCGTTCGAAAAAATTTCTTTATTTATTGCGTGTCAACAGATGCAACGACGGAAAATTTCATTTTCTGCGTGCATCAGTGTCTTGAGGCTTTTGTTTTATCTTAGTAAATTTGAGCAATATTTATCATTGTTAATAATAACAATAGCAATGAATGATAATGAATGAAAATGAATTTTTGATTTGGAAAAAGAGATTTTTGGTACACGTTGCATTTGTTACTTTTTTATTTAGTATTTAGTACATTTAGTGTTTAGTGCACTAAATAAAAAGTGTACTAAATAAATATTTAGTGCAAATTTAGTTTTTTTGATTGGGTACGCTATATTTAGTATTGGGTACTAAACAAAAAATGCAATGAATGAATATGTTTAGCGTTATTCAGCTAAATATTTAGTACACTAAATAAAGAGTCCACTTAGAAACTAATTAGTATAGCAATTATTGATAATAGATGGAAATGAATTTTTGATTTGGAAAAAGAGATTTTTGATACATTTTGCATTGGTTACTTTTTCATTTAGTATTTAGTACACTAAATAAAAAGTGTACTAAAATAATATTTAGTGCAAATTTAGTTTCTTTATAGGATACGCTGTATTTAGTATTTGATACTAAATAAAAAATGTAATGAATAAATATATTTAGCGTTATTCAGTTAAATATTTAGTACACTAAATAAACAGTCCACTTAGTAACTAATTAGTATCAGTGTTGACTCAAAAATTAATATTTACATAAAAAAATATTTTTTTTATTTTAAACATTTTCTTTAATCTTAGTAACTTGTTTTTGCTATCTATATGATTTTCATTTTTTTCAGCTATTCGTCTCTGATTGTTATCTAGCGTTCGGTCGTCATCTCAAGGTCCCAATGGTAGGAATAGTGACGAGCAAATTATTTGACTGGATGAATTTGCCTCTGGGCAATCCGGCGAACCCGGCCTTCGTGCCATCGGTCTTTTCGGGCTTCGCCCAGCGTATGACCTTCCTTGAGCGCTTGCAAAATACGTTTTTGTCTGCGTTTATAAGCGCACAACATGCGTATTACATGCCATCGCAACTACCCTTCGTCGAGAAACATTTTGGAATTAAAATCTCGAGCATGAGAGAGCTCTACAATGATATTTCGGTAATGCTGACGAACACGCATCCCAGCTTCGATTTCGTCCGGCCTTTGGTTCCCGGCGTCGTCGAAGTCGGCGGACTTCACGTGACGGATGGTGATCAAGATCTTTCACCGGTAATTATTCAAAAAAAAAGAAATTTAATTATGTAACGAAATTACGTGAGAGAAAACGAGTTAAAATAATTAGTCTGACTCAAGAATTTTATTCTATACTTTATGTTGTTAAATTCATTATTATAATTTTGTATTTTTTAAAAATAGGATGTTAAAAAATGGCTAGACGAGGGCAAAAATGGAGTAGTCTACATGTCATTCGGCTCGATGGTGAAAATCGAGAGCTTGCCCCCCGAAATGCTCAAAGCAATATATGGCGCTTTTGAGAACATCGCTCCAGTTCGAGTTCTCATGAAAATTGCGAAGAAAAATGAGCTGCCAGCAGGACTGCCCAAAAACGTATTGACCTCATCGTGGTTGCCGCAGACGCGAGTTTTGAGTAAGAAAAACATTTTTCTTTAAATATTGTACTGTGAGAAAAATTTAACACGAAATTTAAAAAATTTTAATTAAAAATAATAACTTTGACTTTTTATTTTTTCTATATTTTGAAATTGAATCTATGCAATATTCTGTCATTCAAAAAAAATTTTATTGCACTTTGCAATTTCGAAAAGCTGAATGCAATCAATTTTTCTCGGTGTGTAACATTTTACTGCAAAAAAAAATTAATTTAAATTTAAAAAATGAAAAAATGACTAAAATCTTGAATTTTCGCCAATTTTACCCTTTCGGGACTTACATTAGACTGTATTGTTGTGAAAATTTATGGATACTAAAGAATGAAATAGTAAGTTTAGAATGAAATTTATTTGTTTCTGTGCAGAACATAAAAACGTGAAGGCATTTGTGACTCACGGAGGCCTTATGTCGACCCAGGAGGCGGTAACTTACGGCGTGCCGATGATCGATATTCCGATCTTCGGTGATCAATATTTGAACGCTCGTCTCTGTGAGCAGAGACAAATCGCTGTTACGATCAATTATCGCGATATCACAAAAGAATCTTTCACGAAGGTTCTGCAGGAAGTGTTGAAAAATCCAATTTATACGTAAGTTTTTCAATCAGAAATTAAAAATTGACCCAATTTCATATTTTTGATAACGAAAATTCGTATATTTAATTTTTTTTAATACGCATGTGCTTTTTATTTTTGATTCATGTATTTTATATTTTTTTGTCATTTGAAACTGATAAATTTTATTTTTTATAGAGAAAATTCGAAAAAATTGGCGAAATTTTGGGTCGATCGTCCAATGAGCGCGCTCGACACTGCGATCTTCTGGGTTGAATATGTCATGAGAAATGGAAACGTTTTGCGATCACCTGGTGCGGACCTGAACTGGTGGCAGGTCCATTTACTGGACGTCTACGCTTTCGTCGTTTTTGTCCTCCTGTTATCACTTTACGCGGTCTATCGAGTGCTTCGTTTAGTGGCCGGAGCACTGTGCTCCAAATCGTGCAAGCAAGGAAACACTCGAGACTCTCAGACTGCCAAAAAGTCGAAAAAAAATCAATAACGATCGTTGACGTCTTGAGACAGAATTGTTGTAATTTTTATTTTTTGAGACTCATTTTTTTGTACATACGTATTTTGTTTTTGAGTGTTACTGTATCGATGAAACACATTTTTTATGTTAAAAAAATGAAAAAGAAAATTTCAGAAAAAAAATTATTATTCCTTTTTGTTTTTCATCTAGAAAAATTTCGATAAATCGATAAATATTTTTTTGTTTAATTAATTTTATTAATTTTATAGCACAAAAATCTGTTCTAATTATTTTTGAGGTTGAAAAATTTCGCGATTGCTACTCGAATTTTTTTTTTCGTTGCTTTTATAGCGGTAAAAGTTTTTTTTGTTTAATTAGAAGTACGAAAATATGTCATCTCGACCACGAGATGTTTGTTACCGTTTTCTGATTTTTCGTCAATATTTTAATACAGCTCGAATTAGGATCACTTCAAGACTTTTCGTTTCTTTGCGTCAATAATTGGTTATTTGCTTCGCTTCCAATAAATCAAATATTGAGCAGATTTAGTAGAAGGACTTAATATTTGTGATGAGTTTCGGAAAGTGAAACAATCCTGGGGTCAGTAGAGTCCAGAATTTTCTGATAAGGGAGCGTGAACGCTTAAACTGTTATTTTTTCTTCGTTCTCTCCTGCTCCCTCCGGCTCTCACCCAGAGCCCACTGAAGTCGTTTCTGGGTCAACGAGAAGCGTTTCTTCAACGAAAAGTAGAAAAAAAGTGCAGATGCGTCAAAAATTTTTTTTTTTTTCAAATTTCTTTTTCAAAATTCGGATTTCACGAATAAAATTCGGTCTCCTGAATCCGAAGATTAATATTGTAAGGATGCAAATATTTTCCAAGCCCGCTCTCATATCGAATCAGGACTCCATTCACGAAACTTCTCGTAAGTACGAAACATTTTCGCGGTCGGTGAACAATATATTCCGAGTCGGAGTTTGTTCAAAACTTCGCCATCCAGAATTCAATAGAAAAACAATTTTCTCGAGTTGCAGAGTAGAATAGCGTACAAACGAATATGTTTCGTCGTCCAAAGTTCAGCGGGAATAAACATCTCGATCGTTACTCGTATCGAGAAATTGGCGAAAATATTTTTATCAATTTTGCGAAACAAGAAATTTAATTTTTTATCGTGAATAAATTTCATTAAGGTGGTTGATCAAGTATTCTCAAGTCAAATGAGAGTCCGCGTAAAAAATTTTTGAAAAAGTTACTTTTTTCTGTTTTGGATCACAGGAAAAATAATTGTTACTGCACTTCAAAATATTCCA
>JAPYYX010001854.1:0-21290 GCA_030522605.1 Cremastinae sp. B BG-2022a
GGAAAACTGCAGAAAACCCGTGCCGATACATTCGGTGACGTCTCTTCTGGGTTTTTCGAAGTTGTCAAACGTCGAAAAACCCAGAAAAAACCACCCCCCGCTCAGCGCCGACCCGTTAGCCGATGAAAAAAGTTTAGCGGTCACCCATCCAAGTATTGGCCGCGCCCAATGGCAGCTTAACTTGTGGGACCGCCGTAACTCAAGATCGACCACGGGTCCACGACTGTCGGTAACAATTAAAAAACTAAAATAAAAAAATCTTGAAATAGAAAAACTAATTTATTTAAATCTGAGCTAAATATAACTCGTCTCCATTTTTTAGTGAAAACAATATTAGAGAATAAATTTGAACAATAGAAACTAGTCCACTGAACGAAAAATGCAATGCTACAATCGCTATATCGAGAAAGTTGAAACGCCGAAATCCGCAACTCTGCAACCTCCGGCGAGTCTTATCTAAAATTCATTAGTCCGACTAGTTGACCCGACCGTCGTCCCGGTCGGCGTCTTCTCGAGCTAATATTTATATTGCAAGCACAAAACAAGGTAAAAATCGACGAGATCCAACAAAAACGTGTAGACGGAGGGTAAATATTTAATTTCAAATCAAATAATCAAAATGAAATCCAAATAGAGAACATATGATTAGATACACATAAATTTGAACATTTTATTTTAAATCATGCATTTAAATTAAAGTATATTCAACATTAATTAGGATAAAATTATTTAGAAATCATACAATAATTGTGCTCCTCTTGTCCACGACGTTAATAAAGTACACTGAAAAAAATGTGGCGATTTCCAATGAAATATTAGTTGGTTCAATTCAATATTTCGTTGGATCTATTAAATATGGACGAATCAATTAAATATTTAAATATTTTATTCAATCTCATAAGAAGTAAAAATAACAAGCGTCGACATTGCAAAGCTCAGCGGACTCCTATCGAAGTTGAAGATCATTGGACGTTTATACATCTATTATCAATTTTTCATTATTATAAAAAATTCGATATACGTGTTGTCATCAGGACTTTATACAAAATTTGATACATGTTGCCAGGACCTGAGCCAGACTGCATAAATTCCTAATAGATCATATATTTAGAAATCATACGATAATACAGCTCCTCTTCTCCACGACGTTAATAAAGTAGATAAAATATTTTATTCAATCTCGACACGAAGTAAGTAACAAGCGCCGACATTTCAGAGTTCAGTAGACTCCTATCGAATTTGAAGATTTTTGAAAGCTCATGCATCCATTATCAATTTTTCATTATTCATTATAAAAAATTCGATGTGTTGTCATCAGGACATTATACAAAATTTGATGCACATGTTTTTTCAGAATCTGAGCCAGCATGCATAAATTTCTAAATGTATGAAAAATAGGATTAAATTTAACATCCATTGCTCAATTATTTCACCAAAGGTCATAATATGCTGACAGATAAAAGTGATCAATGTACGATTGTCCTTTGACCCGGAGTCGCTTCAGCTCGTCTCATATTATGAAATCTCAGCTGCGTCATTACTCCTTCCGCTCGTACCAACCGCTCAGTATATATCTGTCCTCAATTACCCTTAATCCATTTCCTTCTTATTCACAAGATTCTCCATATTTTCTCTTCCTCATTTCATCCACGCGGAACGTCCTTACCGTTTTATTTGATTTATCAAAATCTTTACGTGAATGTTTTCTTGAGTGGATCGTTGAAAAAATGAGAGATCCTCGAAATTGATAGGCCCTTTATAGTCGATCTGTCAAAAGATGAAGAGTGGATACTTGAGATTGCTCGAAGCCTCATTTTTTTCGGTTTATCCGCCGGATAGCTATCTATCCTTTTAAAAATCGATAAAGCTGCATGGTTCTCCTTTCTGAGGTATAACATGTGTGCTCCGAGCGGCATACACGATACCTTCTCTCTCTTTCCACGATTTTACGAGACAGGATGGGGGCCCACATAAATTTTCAGTTCATGCTACCTTTTCCTCCTGGATACACGTACATACGTCCTACAGGACGCGGTATCCTTGTTCACATATGCCGAGAGGAGCTCGCACGTGAAGAGCCTCGCGATACACGCTCATCCTTCCGTGAAAAGACGAGAAATTGAGTATACTGTCAATTTTATCTATACACCAGCGTTTTTCCTACCTCCAGATCTATCCTCGTGCTCCTATTTTTTCCTTCCCTCTCTCGCTTCCTCCGCGCGCCGCCCTATCATCGTTTCTTTCTCCTCCATCGATATATTCTCCATATACCCAATTCATTCCTGTAACGAATTACACTTCTCACGATCCAGAGGCTTCTATACCATTTCTCCGGGAACCGTCTTTTCATTTTCGTTCACGTTCTTATTTTTCGTCGACGAACGTACCGGTGTCTCGTTTATTGTACGTCGATATAAAACGTACTTTCCGAGATGTATCGTTCTCTCAATCTTTACAAGTAGATTTTTTTTTCCAGCTTCGCGAGCGTAGAAGGGCTCATTGTTTTGAGGATGTATGAGTAGGATTGTTAAAGCGAGTGTATGGGACAATTTGGTATCCATTTATTAGAAGATGATTCATTAGATACAGATTCATGAGATCATATGCGTTTTGCGAAATTGTACTTTAAAAAAATTTTTTTTTTACTTGATATGTTGGTCGGAATATGAACAAATAACTTGTATATAGAATCCTTGAGATGATTTGAGATGTGTGTAAATTATTATTAAAAATTCAAAAGTTTTTAAACAAATTATTTTCATATTCCTGATACTCGAAGATGTGCAATGACATTAGCCAGTGCCCAAAGTGACTGCTCTATGCACCGCGAATCGATAAAATTTAGTTTTCGTTTTTTGTTAGAAAGTTGAAATTTTTATTATATGTTATTTAGAATGTTCCATTGTTTTCGACCGTTTTATTGAAAGTTTTCATATTATTTAAACAATTAAAAAACAAAAATTTGATGTTTGGAATGCATTTTCAGTCAAAGTCAAATTTATGATTTCCCATAAAAGAGACAGTGTGTTAAATTTAAACAATTTTAGATTAGATATCTTTTGAACGACAAAGTGAATCGATTTATAATTTGGTAGAAAATTTCAGAACATATTTAGAAAAATCTTCAGTAATTTCGGAGTTTTTAGAAAATAGTGACAATACTCCCTTAATAATCGCATATTCTAATGTTTTATTCATTTCAAAATGACGCGAATATTGTGATTTTTGAAAAATGTTCCTCCGGGTGCGATTATTTTTTTATGAACTCGCGATTGAGATGTTCATGTCCGGAGGAGGAGTTTATCAGGCACATTTATCAAACGGCGCATGATAATCGAGACAGTAGTCAGCTGGAAATTCGGCGATATAGATATACGGTGAACGTGAAAGATAAAAAAATTGCCACGCAATCTAGAACGGGTGCAAGTCGAGCTGTCATTACGAGACCGTTAGTTTTCGTTCTCCTTTTCTCTGACTGTCTCTGCTTCTACATTTCTCTCTCTGTTTCGATCGTTGCTCTTGCATTACGGATCAGCACGCGAACTAACAATATTTTCTCAGTTCTCGCAACTTTTAAGTTCACACTCGATACGTGCAATATCAAAAAACATTTTCGTGCTTTGGAAACAAATTTTGTGTCATTAACAAAATATTTTCAAAAAAAAAAATTTCGTAAAAATGTAAACCGATACTGTGAAGAATAAGAAGAAGCAAAAAGAATAAAGCGTGTGAAAAATGAATTATTAATTTGCTTATCGGTATTGAGAAAAAGGTCCAGCAAAAAAGAAATATAAGGAATGTATGATTTAATAATAAGAGAATTTAATGCAATTAAATACGAATTGAAATTTAGGAATCGAAATTTCGAATAATGTAACATTTTATTCATATTAGTATTTAGTGACTCTTCACATGTCATGACAACCCGTTTATTGTATTTTCATCGATTTTTATAATTATAGTGCGACAGCTGCTTGATATTGATTGACCTATGCGAAGATAACTTCGTGATCCGTTGTATAGAAAAATTTATGTGACTGTGCACATTCGTATTTTTTCGGTTTTTCGGTTTCTAATTTTACCTAAATCTCGGATCAAATCAATATAAAGCTGAAGCTCAATAGGTTACTTAGTTATTCCACCAAGAAATTTCCAAAAATAATTCAACCGATTTTTCAATTCAAATTATAATTCAAAAATCACTTTTCTCTCTTATATTTTCGTCGACATTTCTGTCAAGACACTTCACGATTCACCTATGAAGACCTGTACGAAAATAATTTTATAATCTTTATGAATATTTCTATGCTTCAAACTCTCATATATCGATTCCATGAGTAGGAAATTCGAATAAAAAATCACTCTAATGACTAAAAAATAACCCAAAAGATTTTAAATTTATTAATTTAAAAAAATGTATAATTCGTCTATGTAGAAATTAATATATGAAGATAATATCATGATCTGCGTCGAACTATCGATGCAACTCGGCGCATTTTGACTTTGACGCCGATTTTGCTCCAGTTTTCCGTAATGCCCTCTCGACTCCCATTCACACAACCCTAATAAAAAATCACTCTTGACTCTACCAAAAAAAAAAAAAAATGCCACCAAAATAAAAGAAACCGATACTGACCGATACGTGGAGTAATTTTCTTGAGGATATTCCAAGAGGGTGCAATTTTCCGAACGACGTAGAATTGCGATTCTCGAAGGAGAAAATGGACAGGTGAGATAACACAGGTCGTAAATGCGAATGGATTTGCGTAGTCGCGGTAGTCCCCTGTAATTCAACGAAAACACACACGTATGGTGGTAAGAGGTAGCAAGTACTCTCACCACTTTGACGTCTGCATATATAATTCGAACCGAGTCGATCCCTGCGGTGACACGTGAGCCTCAATTATCGAAGCATAACAAAATTCCTCGAATACGAGAGGGAATATAACCAACGTCGAGGAGAGTTTACTTCTGTCGGAACAACATTTTTTTATCCTCTATTTTCAAGCAATTACAGCAAGGGGTTATATTTTTTTTACTGCATTTTATAACAATATTATTATTTTTTTGGTAAGCCATAAATACGAGATACAATGAATCGTCATATTGCGATTGTGCATCCGTTCAGCATTGAATTATTGGATGAATGAGTAAATAAATATATATGTGTGTGTAATTATAGTATATTTAGATATATTTATTTGGTATTCTGAGCGAGGATTCGATGAACTTATTTTTGTTTCTGATGCTGGCCTGCCTTCGAGGAGGGAGAGGAGACGATTGACCATCGATCGAAGATTCTCGTTAACTGAAATCAGAAAAGTAAACGAGGAAGCGACTTAATGAGAGGTTCGGTTCACGTGATTTTTGTAAGATTTTTTTGCTTCTTCTTTTTTGATTTCGAGCTTTATTTTTTACTATTGTTTATAATTATAGTTAAATTGAGTTTTATTATTTTAGTTTTTTGATGTAATGCATTGATTGATTCGTTTTTGTCATCTTTGAGTAAGTGAAAAAGTAACGAAATCAGTAAGACAGCGAGTGCTACGAGGGAACAGGAAATTTTTTATTCTTTTGAAATATTGATTCTTATTTTACTTATTTTTAACCGAACTTGGTCGTTACGGAATCTGTGAAAAAAATGAAACCAGAGAGACAGCGAGTGATGAAATGAAAAAAAAGATTTTATCGATTTTTTTATAGTCATATTCTACTTATTTTCAACTGAATTTCGTCGCTATCGAATAAATGAAAAAGAAATAGTAATAATCAGGAAGACAGCGAGGGCGAGAAAAAAAATTGCATCTGCTTGTCTTTTATTTTTGACTCTTTTTAAATATTGATACTCATTTTATACTTATTCCCAAGCGAATTTAGTCGTTATTGAATAAGGTCAAAAGAGAAATGGCAAAGATATGGTAAAGATAGATATATAAATGGCGAATGTAAAAATGCGAGGAAAGAAAATTGTATCCTGTTTTTCATTCTCCGTACATGTTCGTGCTCTTTCTTTTTTTTTAATCCAATTTTGTCATTGGAAATGAAAAAGAGAGCGGCAAAGAAAGACGATTGCGTCGATCCTTATTTTCGATTCTTTTTAATTATGGATACTTTTAGCTGTATCAACTTTGGATACGAGTACGGAGGTTTTTCGATTTTGCGAATCCCTGTGTGTGCTGTCGTGGTTTAATTTTCAATCGAGGAAAACCGAGGAAGGAGCGGAACTGAGCAAACGGACCGCGTGTCGAGGGACAAGAGGGAGAGAAGCAAAAGAGAGCGAGTCTGAAAAAAAGGACTACGAAAAAAGAGAAAAAGGGGAGAAAAGAGAGAGAGAGAGAGAGAGAGAGAGAGAGAGAGAGGAGATCACGAGAGAGAAAAGAGAGAGCGAGAGAGAGAGAGAGGAGATCACGAGAGAGAAAAGAGAGAGCGAGAGAGAAAGAAAGTATAGTAGAGATCGAAGTAAAAGCGCGCAAGCTCATGGGTAAAGGGTAATTCCCGGTTGCAAGCTCAGCGCGGCAAAGGGCTACCAAACGACAACCTCCACCGCACGTCATTGCTCGTCGTGAAGTCTAACGAACCGTGAGAGCGCGAGCGAGCCCGCTCCTCGTGACGATAACATTTTTTGAGGATCTCAAAGATCGTTAGTTGACTCATCAAATAATCCTCAAAAGAGACAAAAGATTTTCGTGCGTCGGATTGACAGCTGTTATAAGGGATGAACATTTTTGGCAATTGCAAAGAGTGTTACGAACACTCGATTTTATATTTGGATGCAAAATCATTTTTTTATAAATTTTGAAGCTTTCACATTTTTTAGATTTCAGCAACTTTTTAGATTTGATAATTGTGTCGGATTTTGATTATTTATGATAGTAAATTTTTGGTTTGAATAAAAAAGATTTCGATAAAAAATTAATATTCCGAAGAGTATTTACAATTACGAAGTTTTTTTTTACTGACTCGTGATCTAGAAAATAGGCAATCCGTGAAACGATCTTGGATTTCTGTTTGATTTCCTCGTGAAGAATCAGCGGTACGTGATCTCTAATTCGTGTGTACTCGAAATAGTTTTTAACCCAAAGGTCCTGAAATTTCGTAGGTTTCCAGTCGACAAGTTATGAAATTTAATCCTTAAAACGATTCTGGATTTCAGTTTGATTTTTGACGTTTTTTTTTACTTTCATCGCTGTTTATCTCATTTTTTTCCATCTCACGGTTCGAGGTTTAGCAGCGAAGAATCAGCAGTACGTGATCTCTAATTCGTCTGTTTACTCGAAACTGTTTCGAAGAAGGACTCAGACTCCGTGAAACACAACCAGACGAGGGAGATTTCTGCGGGTACGGGATTTTCCTCGCAATCGCATTTCGTCTAGGGACTAAGGCAGAATTCGAAGATAAAAATACCGAGAGAAAGGAGAACAGGAGGGCAGGAAAAGAAAAAAAAGAAAGGAACCGAAAAATATTTTTTTTTCGAACGAAAAATTGGAGGTTGCAATTACGAGAGTAGGCGTCTGACCACTCATAAAACTTTAACGATTCGTTCTTTGTGGAACTCTTAACTATATTAACCATAGTTCGTACGGAACAAAAGATTCAGCGAGTCTCGCGCGATCCTTTGAATTTGGGAAATGAATCCGCTTTTTTTTTTCGCTGCCGCTTTTTCTCGCTCAACAACTTTCCGAGCTTCAACTTTTCTATTTTTCCATTCAACTTTAGTCAGCGTTACCATTAACTGTTTTGCTTTCAATTTTGAGTAACTTTTTTTTTCGCGAAAAAAAATTTGTCTTGATATGAAAAAAAGGATTCCATTACGGAAATTGTGAAAAGTTGTTCACGTCGAGAAGGATAAAAACAGGTTTGAAGGTTGATCATTGATATCAATTAGAATAAGAAGCGCCGTGATATGTTGGGAAATGTAGGAAAATTCTTACGTCGAAATCGAAAAATTTATCTTGGTTTGAAAAAAAAAGATTCCATTACGAAAATTGTGAAAAGTTATTCGCGTCTAGAAGGGTAAAAAAAGTTCAACGTTTGATCATTTATATCAATTAGAATAAGAAGGATCGTAATGCACAGAAAAATTTGCGAAAAGTTTCCCACGACAAAAAACGTTAAAAAAATACTTGGAAAAATATTTAAGTATAATTTCAACTTCAAGAGAAATAAATACCGTAATATATTCGAAAACTGATGAAAATTTTTCTCGAAACTGAAGATTCGCTCTCAGATCCTCGTGCGAATGTCCTGATGAGAATTTCGGGTGTTTGTGCAAGGAGAGCAAAGAATCGCGATGACTATACACCCGGCGAGAAGGACCACGATGGAGATGATAAAAAAGGACATCGCGCTCGTTGATCTCGAGGGTATAATTTTCCTCACGATCGATAGATCCGCTATCTCTTCCTCGTTTACACCGAAGCGTTTCGCCTTAGCCAAAATACACTTCAGCCGACGTGTTGCTTTCTCGCAGGACATTTTATTTATTTATTTTTATTTTATTTGTTACTTTTAAATCTCTCCACTGTTTTTATCTTACATAAACTTCCTTAACAATTTACTCTGTAGAAAATATAAATTTTTTTTTAATTTCACAAAATTTATTCGGAGAGCTTAAATTCGTATTATTCACGTGGCCATATGGAGAGCGCGTTCGCAATTTTGTGGATCGTTCTGGATCCCGTGTATAGAGCTGACAGCCACGCGTCGTACGTTGGATCGATCGCTCTCATAAACATCACGATATTCCTACGTGGCTGTCGAAATCTCCCGGATCGAGCTTCCTCTGTTTAATTTTCCTTTCAATTCATTTTTATTGACCGAGCACTGACGAAGCTACGAGGATCCTCGAATTTATGTCTTTTCCGAGTGACGGACAATTCACCTGGTGATACTGCACAAAAACGAGAAGACGAGGACGATTCAATTTTATTCACTCGAGTATTATTCATAATTGAACAATTGAGCTTTTCACGAGTTTCATTCTTTTCATTTTTCTTGCGTTCATTTCGATGCTTTTGTTTCACGAAGATTAATTTTTTACGATAATTTGAGACTCGGATGTTTTTTTATCAATTTCGCAAAACATCGAATATTCACATTGTTTATTTTTTCCTCCGAGACGGATGAAAATATTTGGGGTGACGAGTCACTCGGTGTTACTTTTCATTCAATTTTTTGTGTTTATTTAATTTTTATTTGGATAATATTTGGAGGATCGACGAGGAGAGAAGGAGGAAGAGAGCGAAAGGAAAATATGAAAGAGAAAAGGTGAAAGAACGAGGCGACCACGTGGGCGATTTTCTGGCGTGGGAACGTCGCGATGGGAGCGCGCACATTCTCGGCGAGGGTCGCGACGCTTACTGTTCTCTCAGAGAACTGACAACCCTCCTTTATGCCAATCCATGCCGCTCTCCCACCCTCGAGGCTCCAATCAATCCCCCCACGTGAAATCTTTTCCTCCTCATTCCCACTTCTTTTCCGTCCTTCCCTCTATTTACATATTTATTCTGATTTTTTTAAACTACTTTTCAAATCTTTCTCCTCGGAGTGGACTTTGTTCTTCTTGAAAAATTTCTTCAATTATTTTTTTTTTGTCAAATTTTATTTTATTTCGTAAGATTAATTCTCGAATTTTTTCGCAATAATTGTAGAACGATTACGATCGTTCTATTTTTATTTTTCGTATTTTTCGCATTGAATTTTTTTTCAAATTATTTCCCAAATCTTATCTCCTAACAATCTATTTTCCTTTTCTTCATTTTTTACTCCCTAAAATTTGTTTTTATTGTCATGAATTTCTTTTCTCGTTCTTCCTTTCGCTCGAAAATTCTTTTCTCTCCGATGGTGCCTCTCTCGTGCACGATGCCATCGTCTTGCACACGGCTCGCGTGTGCATCGTGACGCATTCGAATGTCCTACGTGAGCCGGAAGCACACCGCAATCTGTTCCTTCGATCCCCTTCCCGTCCACCCCGTTTGCGTTTTTTTTCCATTTTGCCTCTTCATTTTTCATTTTTCTCCTGTCCTCCATTTCTGTTAACTTTTTTTTTTCTCCTTTTCAGGATTTATATTCTCTTCTTTTCGCTCTTTCACTCACTCTTGAATTCCCTGGCCCGTGCAAGATACGTATGAAAAATGAAACAAGGTCGCGAAAAATACAACGAACGACATTTTTTCGTTATTTGTTCACTTTTTTACATTTTTCAATATCCAGTTTGATAAGATTAAACTCGAAGATCCTTTCGAGACTTCGATATTTCGTTATCAATACTAATATCGATGGAGCGTTCTTGCAGGTGATATTGCACTTGGAAGTGATTCGTAAATCATCGTAAACTTTCATTCTTCAGATTGAATTTATTTTAATTTAGTACCGATTCGTTAAAACTTAACAAACATCTCCTCACACATTAAAGTACAATTTTTTAATTTGATTGTAATCACAAAACTCTCCATGAAAATGCCAGAGCTTTTTTGTAAGCACCGCTCGTAATCGCTCTTCATAGTTTTTATAAAAATGTGCAAAGAGTTATTATGCCACAAAATAACTTGACCATATTTTTTATGCTCGGTATATTCTCGGTCATGATAATTTTTTCGCTTCCATTGCGATATTCCCGTTTACGGGCTCGTTCGCTCGGCAATAGAATGGGTGATGTCAAAATAGTTGTTAGCCCGAATACAGAGGGGAGCCGGGAGGAGGGATTTAACGACATTTCTGGCGATTCTCAGGAACATCCGGTGTGCGAATGTGCTTCCGGAATACATAAGGCGAGTTGGGTCATACTCGGGTCGCTTATTCGGGAAGCCAGCGGCGAGAACAAGCTGAAAATTGCCTACAGGAATATTCGTAGCCGCGTAAAAGCGCTCCCTGTAGCTTCTAATTATTATCGGACAAATATGACGTTCACACTTCCAACCTATATAAATTGCTCCCTTTCGCATTTCTGTTAAATCTCGTAAACTGGAAATTGTCGTCTCCTTCGAATATCTGGTGCAATATGTACTGCAGCGTCACGCCGAAGTGCATCCAGCTTGTTGTGCCCGACGACGCGTTACGTGCCAAATTTACTGTAACGGAGCCCTCTCAAGATGAACGGTCCTCATTATTTAATATACGTCTCGAAAAATCGATAAGATTATTGCTTCATTTTTGTTTTTCAATTCTCGTTGAGGTGTTTCCGAATTCTCTTGATTTTCAAAGATTTGCAACAACGATAATTTTCGATCAAGGGTCGAAAAAATGTTCCCGATGACATTTTTATGTAATTTTTAAAAATTACCGAAAACAGGAAATTCGTGTTAAATCAAATTTTAAAATTCTCATTGTCGATGAAACGATGATGGATTATAAATTGTGATATAAATTATTTATTGATAGGCATGGATTCTCCCTTTTGGGAATAATTCCTGATGAAATCTCTTGTCGCTTCCGCTTTTTTCTATTTATTATGTGAGCGTAAGTGGCAAAGCGAAGTGTGTCCGAAATTTCGAGAATGAGCGATCGAACCAGGATTCGGGGGAAAAAAATGATTGACGAACAAACTCGAAACGTTATTTGTTGAAATATAAGAAAAATTGCTTTTCCTCAGAAAATCATGTTTTCTCGAAAAATTGCGTAGGCGTTCGTCTGTTACATGAGAATACTAAAAATAAAAAAGTAGTTTCGATCGATGGAGACATCTTATGCGAATTCCTGTTAAAATTTCATTTCGATCTAAAAGTCTGTTTTGAAAATTCAAATCCTCTTATAAAAAAGTGCTTTTCATTATGTAGTGAGATATTTCCATATGTTCTCTCATGGTACATGATTGAATACTGATAAATCATTAAAATGATGCCTTCAATTTTCAAAATAATTTTAGATAAAAAGATACCAACGCCTATAATCTAAAAATCTTAATGGAATTGACACCTATATTTCCTACAGCACTGCACAAGAAAATGCAATTAAAACCAATAGTGGTCAAACTATGGAAAATGAAACTATTCCTATAAAAAATGTCTTATCTCTAAAAAAAATTCTATATGTTGCCTCATAAGGCGATACAACTAGGAGGAGAATTTTAGTAGGTAAGCCCGAAAGGGAACAAATTGCCAATCCTTACAATACGGCCAATCTCTGTATCTGTACTGGTATTTTGCCCTTGGCGATCAGGGTTGATCCTGAACAAGGGTCAATGGTTTTCCAACGTTCGTGTCTGTAAGATATTTGAGCAAGATCACTTCAGGCTTACTTTAAAGTGATTCTTAGATTTCCTACATCGTGCGAAATCAAACTCTGCTATTTTCTCTGAAAATAAACAATTTTCGAAGAAAAATAAAGAACCGCGTTGTTCTGTTTCCATCAAAGAGTAATGAGATTTTCTTCAATTTACTAAATTATCGAAAATCTCTGAAAAAATAACGAATCCATTTGCATTTTTCCCTCTCGCACTCGTGTGGACTAAACATCTCGCTAGTGCTGATTGTTCCTACGCCAAAAATTGATTGATGTTTGAGTACCGTGTGGGTTCAGTGCAGTCTCATTTCCGAGCCACTTGTATAGTTTGTTTCCAGAAGGAATCCCACACTGGCAAGGAGTTATTATTTATTTAATTATTTTTATCAATTTTTATTTATTATAACATTTATTTATTTGAGTAAGGGCAGTTTTCATCCAGTCCCCAGTCCTCTGCCCTGGGTAACAAATATGTCCCTCCACCTAAAAGTTATTATTAATATTATTATTATTAAATAAATTGAAATGGTACGAAGCTACCGGTAGTTGAAGATAAATTGGTGGTTTGAACCAATGAATTTCGATAGATATTTCGCATTGACATATATATTTTGTCTATGTAGCGAGTAGGAGAGAGATTGGTAATGGTAGAAATGCATTTGCAGTGGAAGAGGATCATATTAGTGAGATTATTGCGTTTGTGCAGAAGATATAGCAAAACCGATTGTACGCATCATCGTCAAGTTTACGAGAACCTCACCCAACGAGGAGCCTCCTTCGCACTGCGAATCTACCAGTTGCGATAACGTAGTATCGTAATATTACAGAATCGTGTGATTGATTCGATGAAATAATTTCCAGCCCGCATGTATAAATGGTTAATCGTTCAGCTTTCGGTATAATCATTCTTCTCGATTTATCGGACAAGATACTCGCGAGGGGCCAATGGTGTTATCAGTACCTTGATATGAAAAAAACGTCACTTGGCATTTGTTGTCTTGGTACTGTATTTCAGTATGTTTGTTGACGATTTTATTTTATAATGTATAGATTCTTGGAGGTCCTTGGAATATGAAGTGAATGTCACAAAATTAAGTCCATTCATTAATTGAGAAACGAAAGGATACTTAAAATTTATGAAAAATGAGAGGAGACTTTAAAAAAATATTAATTACAGTAGTTGGCTTCTATTAAATTTTCTCGTTTTCGATTGGTCATAACATGCCGTCAAAGACAAACCTATCGAAAGGATAACAGGAAAATTTAATAAAAGCAAACTACGGTAATTGATATTTTTTTAGGTTTCCTCTCATTTTTCATAAATTTTGAATCCTGTTGTTGACGGTTTTCTAAAAAGAAAAAAATTGGCGCGACGGTCAAGTATATAGACACATGAATTTTTTTTGAAAATGGCACAACTTTAAGAACTTACTGACAAAAAGCCAAAAATGCAAGATTTTAATCGATAATATCTCTATTATTTTCGAATCGTCGTGAGTTTCAAGATTTAAGAAAAAAAAAATGAAAACTCAGGACCTTTTTCAAAAGGTATCAATTCCGGAAGTTTGCGATCCTACTCAAAAAATACCAGCACAGTGACGTGAAAGAACCGAGATATAGAGAAGGAGAACGAAAAAGAAATGGAACGCGAGAGAAAAAAATGGTGATTCAAGAGAATTGAGAGACAGATGGAGAGATTTCGGAGTAAATTAGTGCCAAAAGGAGAAAGAGAGGCGAAGAAGAAAAGAATGAGAGAGAGGGGGAGGAGAGGATGCGAAAGAAAAAAATTGTACGGCGGCAATGGATGAGCTACTATGGAGAAAGACGAATCACCTGCTGGTATTTCAAGCACGTTTCTGAATCACATTATTTAATTAAAAGTGCAAAAGGTCAGATGAGGAGTAAGTATTAAGGGCAGATGGTGCGAAAGTTGTACGTCATCGAGAAAGGGGAGAGAAAAGTCAGGGAATACGATTGTTGAAGAGAGAAAATCATATTCTACCCAAAAGTGAATCTGCGTCTGAGAAACGTGCTGTACAAGATGAATTCATTGTTAAAAGCGTTCTTTTCGTGATCGAATATTTAGATCATTAGGAATGTATGTTAGCATTAAGAATGTATATGAGAATTACAATCCCTCAAGAAAGTGACTTTTTCACCATAAATCGATAAAATTTATCTTTTGTCTTTTGTTAGAAACATGAAATATTTTTATTTATAATGATACTCAACAGTTTCTTAACGTTTTATTGATAATTTTATTATATTATTTATTGTATAAACAATTAAAGAATAAAAATTTCAGACAACATTTTTGATCTTCAATAAAAATGAAGAATGTTTGCAAAATGGTGAGGTGACTTATTTGAGTATGACGATTGATCACTGTTGTGATGAGAAAATGAAGAGAAAAAACAATAATTCGAAAAAATAAAAATTTCGTCAAAATATTACGAGAAAAAACGAGGATATTCTTTTGCCATTCGTTTTTTTGTACAGACAAAAAAAGCCACAAAGTCTTCGATCGATATCATCGATGCTCTGACGAACGAGCCGGTACATTTGTTACTCGCCGGAAAATAAGAGGAACGAGCACACGTTTCCTCGTAATATAATAACTCCAAGTTTTACGACCTGGATAAACTTCTGACCAAATGCACGTATTCTCTCTTCTCAAGCTTCAGTCACTCATTTCATTTCGTTCAATTAAGACTTCTAGACCAGCTTGTCCATCAAAAATGAGTGACAAAGCAAATTTTATTGCATCTTTTATATATACACTAACAACAAGCAGTAAAAAGAACGTGAACTAATGTCTTGAAATGGTAAGGGCAGTTCTTGAGAAAATTCGAGTATGAAAAAAATACAATTGGGATATTATAAGAAGATATAAATAGGATATACGAAATGAGTAAAAAAAGAATGAAATGGAATAAAGGGCAATTTATTAAAGAACAGAAAAATATTCTGCAAGTCCGAGGGCTGTATAAATGTGCTCGCGGCGACTGAATCTGTTCATTAGCATTTCGCATTTAGCGGAGGATGCTTCGAAATAGCACAAAGAGAGAATCAGAGTGCGAGAAAGAGAGAGAGAGAGAGAGAGACGGGGCCGCACGCTTGGCAATTAATTAGGAAGCCAGTGATACAGCGTAATCTAATATCATAAATAATAGGGGGTGAGAGAAAGAGAGAGGGGAGGGGATGGAAGAAGAGGAATTCTCATGGAGCGCGCAGTTGAGTCATTATTCATTCGAAGCGAATTTCCCTTGCTCGCCCCCCACCGCCGGGCTTTCTCCTCACTCCATTTATTTATAACATTATTTATATATTTGTCTCCTTACAATGTCCTTGCCGCTTCTTTTTACTTCTCTTCTTGCTAAGCCATGAACAATTCGGCCTTTCGTTTTTCTTATTCATTATCTCTCGTTTTATTATGTATGGATGAAAAAATATTTTTTTTTGTAAAATAACAATAGTACGCGAAGTAATGGACGGTCCTATTGATAAAAATTAAAAAACAAAAATACATTTTGTGCTGAATCAATAAGAAAAAAAACGGTCGCAAATATTTTACAGCTAATATATTTTACAGGAGATAATCTGTAACTGTATATGAAATATAATCGAGTCTCATTACATGTCGTAGAACTTACGGGACGAATTTACTGCAGTGAGACTTGTTGGTCTTGGTTGAAGATTACAGAGATTTTAGGAAGACTTAACTGTGCACTCAATTATCGAAACGACTCCAGCGTTACCGTTCTCAGAATGATTTTAAAGGTTCAGAAACGTTCACGAGCACGCGCTATGCAACTAAGCAAAGATTAATCGCAAGCGAATGGATTCAATTGAATTTAGGAGCGTTTAGGGAACGTAAAAAAAACATTTTATAGGTACATGAGTTTCTTTCTTTATTTGCAGATAATGGACCAGTATATGAGTACTTTGGGAATCATTCTTAAGATTTGGCTGAAGCTTTTTTTAAGCTCTTATTTTATGCGTATTCCAAAATTGATTGCGAGCATTGAATATCCTATCCTAATGCAAGTGCTAATAGTCCAGATTGAATTCCTCGAAAAGTTCCTTATATGAAGAGTTTGGACATTCTTCTAAAGATTCTCCGTGTTTTATATAATATGGATATAATTCTTCTCGATTTTCGGCGCGAATATTTCCTAGATTGTAATATCGTTTTCTCACAAGATTCACAGCCATCTTTGGATCTCGAGTCCTCGTGAAGATACCTTTTTTATCCCCACCAGCACGTGGATAAGCTGTCATGGAAAAGAAAGGAAAAATATTTCAGACGATCATTAGAAACGTGGAAGATCATTTAAAAGTCAAAATTTATAATGAAATTCACTTACCCTGGGCTGTGCGAAAATCAGCAAGACTCGGTATGAATTCACCAATGAAGAATGTGTTATTTTCAGTTCTCAATCGATCAAAGGCCTTAAAGTGCTCGGAGAACATGTCATTCTGATAATCCTCGCTCCAGATGAACGATGGTGTCTAAAAACAAAAGTAGAGATTTCACAACGAATTTGAATAAATATTAAAGACATCATATGCTTGATTATCGTACTTCGTGATATCCGGATAACGCGTCACCTCCGTATTCGAACATGATAACAGGTTTGTCGTACTTCTGATGCCAAGCGTGTACCTCGTCGATGACGGCGTTGACGATATTTCCGAGTCTTCCGGACTTCGTGTACCAACCGGTGTAACCATTGAATCCAATCACATCAAGAGAGTCACCGAATGTGTTCGACTATTTTTTCAGAAAAACACAAGTGGAGAAACTTGATCGTGAGTAACAAGAGAAATAAAAGAGGCACTAACTTTCGCTGGTTCATCGAGTACTGCAGTTATCGGCCTCGATGGATCAAGATGTTTCGCATGCGCTGCGACTTCCCTAAAATGGCGAGAGGATTTCCATCTGGAAGACGATGGCTTGTTCGCTATCGACCACATTATCACGGAAGGATGGTTCTTGTCACGTCTGATCAATTCAGACATCACATTTTTATGTTTCTCAAGCAGTTCGTGAGAATAGTCTCTAAGATCGGAGGCAGAGCACTCGTCTATTATGAGGAAACCTTGTCTGCGAATTGAGGAGAATTATAAGTCGTAAATAGATACATACAAATAGTTTAATACGACCAAAACACATCTCTTTTCAAAATTGAGTAACATATGTATATGCAACTTTTGCTTTTTCCAACACATCAAAGATTGCGAAGAAACTCGTGAGTTGCGTTCCTTGCCTCTTATCCGAATTGACCAAAATGAAGAAAATTTGAGAAAAATTCACCTATCGGCCATTTCGAGGGCTTCATCGCTGTGTGGATAGTGACCTGTCCTGATAGCGTTTGCTCCGATCCACTTGAGAAGCTCGAAATCTTTCGTCATCGTGACAATATCTTGCCCTCTGCCGCGTATTGGCGAATCCTCGTGTCGCCCAAATCCTCGAAAATAGACTGGTTCATCATTGATAAAGATGCTCGTGTTTGTTGACCTTACGGTCCGTATCCCTAGCGGAAGATTGTACGTGTCTAATTCAGTCGAATTTTCGGAGATCACAGACACCTAAGACGGGAACCTCATCGGTTTATATCGGTTGTAATCGTTTCGATTATTATTATAAAATTTTCTTGCCCACCTTGAGATTGTAGAGATAAGCTCTTCGTCCGTACGAGTGCAGTTCTTTTGGCCACCACAACTGGGGATCTGGAACTGTGATATTTCCTTTGCAGCTCTTAATCACATTCACGACTACGGTTTTTTTATCGCTTTGTAACAAGACGATGGAACAATTGACTTTCTCATGTTCTGAATGACCAACGATTCCAACTGAATACTCTAAAGTTGCGTTCTTCTTGCTTTCCAAGCGATTGAGCACCGTGATGTCCTCAACGTAGGCGCGTGGTTTCGTGTGTAAAAGCACTGATCTTTAACGAAATCAAAAATTCAAAAAAACTCAGATACTGAAAATAAATCCTGATTTTTATAATAAGTACTTGGTAGCTGTTTTACCTTTGGATCCCGGCGTAATTGAAGAAATCGAAATTGTGAGTTTGAACATAAGTCGTATGACCGTCATTAACATCTTTCTCGGTGTTTCCTTGAGGAATAGTCGTTGCCGAAAGCGTGTTATCCACAGCGACCGTCAAACGATTCTCCGACCCAAATTCCACGAGATTTGTGATTTCAGCTTCGAACGGTAGATGTCCAAATTCATGACTCGTGGAAAATTGTCCGTTCACCCACTGTAAGTAATATACAACTTAAAGTTTATTTAAATATTTAAAATAATCACATTTTTCACGATCTCCTTATTTCTTTTTATTTTTACTATTATATTATCGTTAATTATAATTATAGTTGCAATTTATTGTTTGTTGTGCTATCTGTCGCATCTAAAGATGCAATGGTGTGCAAATGTTTCGAAACTTTACCACTTGCGCGAAGTAATTGACTGAGCCGAAGTACAGGAAGACTCGTTGATTCGACCACGATTGTGGAACAAAAAACGTTCTCTCGTACCAAACAACGCCTACGTGGTCCCTAAGCTCTTTGGAAGTTGTTATATCGTTGTACGATGAGGGGGCTGGCATTTCCATGACACCCTGAAACGATTCGAGGAAAACATTTTTAATTTACATCGTTCGGTTTTTTGAAAAGTTTTAATTTGTGAATTTTTCACCTTGCTAAAAATATCGCCGTACGACGACAGATCTGTGGACGTAGCATTTTCACCCGCAGAAGAAATGCCAAAGTTCCATATGCCATCGAGAGATTTTATCTGAATAAATAAAAATGCGTTGTTTATATTTCGAAATTGAAAAAAAGCGCAAAAAACTTACTTCGCGAAATTTATTCTCACGTGGATACAAAAGTCCTGGCAGTGCATCAACATTTGCATTCAGCAACAATATCGCACCGAAGATGATAATCAGTAGCGAGTTCATGACTCGACTAGAAAAAAATCTGAGCATTTTTTAAAATTATTTTATGTATCAAACTAGCGAATACTAGCAGATTTCGATTGATTGTTCCGTCAAAAGAGTTTCATTAGAAATTAAAAAAAGTTGTCTCAAAATATTTTTGACTTTTATGTTAAATATCTAAGGATCGAACTTTCGGAATTCGAATTCACCTCGATGAGCTAGAAGTCTATTAAACTGTTTGATTCCAAAAGCAATAAGAAAAATAGCGGGAAGAAATTTCGCAAGTGCGAAGTTGAAGAATTTTTATGAAGCACGTTTCATAATTTCAAACGTCGCAAAAGTAATAAGTACTTGAAGTTCTCGTTGAGAGTACTTAAAAGAAAAATACTACGTTGATGGTTCTAAGAAAAATACTTCAGTTCTTTTTGCTACGTGGAAAACATTTTGAGGTAGGTATTCTGTAATATTCTCTTACCTGTCGTGAATGATGTACCTTCTGAAACCTGGAGTCAATTTATAGAAGAATTCTAGGCTACGAAACGTTTGCGCTCAAATGCTACAGGTAACTGAACTTACCTGTTATATACCTGTATGTATTGACACAGTTGTTAATTTTTACTTGCTTTATCTTCTTCAATTATAAAATCCGACTAGAAATTTTGCAGCGTCGAGCCCTGACCAGGGCTCGATCTGAGCCGGACGTAACGCTGCAAAATTTCTAGTCGGGAACTTACCCCCTTTTCGTTAAAAAATATATTTTTTCCTGCTTTGCGCACAATGAATGATATCAATTTTTACGTGACATAGTGACTCAACCAAAGGTACTCAGACGATAACATTTTTTGAATAACGAGCAAAAGTCATCTCAAAAACAAAGGGGTTATGAAAACTAGGAGGAAAAAAAAACATTTGTGTCCACATAGGCAGATATTTATACTTACTAGCACATTTCTAACGTGACTATCATGCAGCGTAGGATTCGTATATAAATCGACTCCCAATTGCGATAATATCATTCAAATCAGTAGGTAAGAAAAAATATCAGGTCGTAGCTAGGTAGAAATATCCTCAGGTAGAGCAAAATCTCAAAATACTTCTTTAAGAATTTTTAAAAGAATCTTAAGAATTCTTAGTGAATTTTGACTTTTGTGCTATCCGTGTTGACCGCTTTTTAAGACTTTTTAATACGTTTTCAAATATCAATAAAAATGTAGGGTATTATTATATTTACAATTTTATGTAAAATATTACTTTTTCTACGTTTATACCTATCAGTAGCTCAGATGAAGTTCGATATTATGAGAATAAGAAAAAAGTTGTACTCGTGGTGAGGGCTTCAATGATAAAAAATTTTGCAGTCGAATCATGAACTCGTTACTGGTTTTCATCATCGCCGCGAGATTATTGCTAACGAATGGCGAGACTTCACCGGATGATACATCCGCGAAAATTCTGCCAGGGCTTCTGTATCCACGTGAGAGCGAATTTCGCGAAGTAAGTTTTTTTTCTGAACTTTTTTGTTCAATTTTGAAGTATAATTAACTTATTTTTATTTATTTAGATAAAATCACTCGATGGGGTGTGGAACTTTGCGATTTCTTCGGCCGGTGGAAATGCTGTATCCAGTGATCTGTCCTCGTACGGCAACGTTTTCAGCAAGGTAAACAATTTTTCCATTGAAATTTTTTCGAAATTTTGATAGAGCGATGAAAATTAAAATTTATTCCTCGTGGCGTTTCAGACTGAGAATGTCATGCAAATGCCGGTTCCTTCATCGTACAACGATATCACAACTTCCAGTAAGCTGAGGGACCACGTAGGAGTCGTATGGTACGAGAGAACGTTTTTCGTTCCACAATCATGGTCGAATCAACGAGTTTTCCTATACTTCGGTTCGGTCAATTATTTCGCGCAAGTGGTAAAATTTTGTCGCATTTTTACAGCACTGTATCTTTAAATGCAACAGAAAGAGAATTCATAACAACGGAAAATTACATTTCTGATAGATAATGATACTACATATAACAGTAAAAATTGATTATTTAAAAAAGAATAAAGAACATCGTATAAAACTTGCTTATTATAGACATTTTGATGAGTTTGAAGTTATATTATACT
>JAPYYX010001855.1:0-20514 GCA_030522605.1 Cremastinae sp. B BG-2022a
AAATATCTAATTTCTGATAAAATTTCACAAAATTTGACATTTTTCGTCATAGAGGAACTAATTAAACATAGAAAAATAATTAAACATAGAGGAATTAGTACCTCTATGACAAAAAAATGTCAAATTCGATGAGATTTCTACAGAAATTAGATATTTATGATCGGAAATTGGAACAAGCACAAAAAAATATTAAATTATGGTAAAATATGTAGAAATTCTATTTCTTTGAGAGGTTATTACAATATCTGTTGAGATATGACAAATTACTTTCACCAGGGAAATTTCGAAATTTATCGAGAAACATGTCTAATTTTTAGCAATTTTCTATGACCGTTACACCCTTAAATGTAAATAAAAAAAAATTTAATTAAGTAAAATTACAATTTTTTATATAAATTTTTTATATGAACCCACGGCAAGTACTCCACCAAGCTGTTCGATGAGAAAGATAAACCCAAATGCCGAAAGTCCGAGCATGATGATGATCGTTTTGACGAAAATATTGGCAGCGCGTTCGCTCGGCTTCAATCGGAAGCAGCCCTTGACGAAGTCCTCGAGAAGAACGACGGAAGTGGAATTGAGACCGACGGATAGAGTGCTTTGGTAAAAAAAACAGAGAATAGATTTAAAAAAGATGAAAAAAAAATAATAATAATTGAAAAAAAAAATCATACCTGAGAGCCGCTCCGAAAATTCCTGCTGTGAAGAGACCGGGAATTCCATGAAAATTACCCGCTATTTCCATCACATAAGCCGGCAAAAATTGGTCGTCACTTTTTATTATTCCGGTTGCTCGTGGATCGCATTTCGGAGGCGCCCACCACGCCAGTAGAACAAGACCGCACCAGCAACACAGCGAGACAAAAATGATTACGCCTGCGGTAAAAATTGACAATACTCTGAAAAATATAAAAATCAATCCATTAAAAAGATTCCTACGCTCTACTTCATCGATACATGAAATCTCCAGAGATTTTTTTTTCCAATATAGAAATAAACTTTAAAAAATGAATTTTTTTCTCCAATGAAATTGTAAATAAAAAAATTGTTATATTTTTATTCCGTCGATTTTTTCCTCTCACACTTTGCACAATTTTTCGGTCGGGAGTGACGTGTATCGTTGCACGACCGTCTGGTTCACCGCGATGTAAGATGTACTGTACAGGAAAGATCCGATCAAAACTGTCCATACGGTGTGCCTCGTATAAGGTGAAGGATCTAAGCTGAGTGACAAAAAAATAATTGGCAATATAAATTTTAGGATTCAAATTTTGGTTAAAATTATTTAAAGTCGATTGAAATTTTTTTCCAAAACTAATTAAATAAAAAATACGATTATATATATTAATAAGAGAAATTAAAAAAATGTATTATTTACTTTAAAAACTGAATTCTATTCATTTCAGTGGATCTTCGCCAGACCTCGGCCGGCCCTCCGATCTGAGCAGTCCCCAGGATGGTGACAGTAGTAACAGCGACGGTCATGATAACGACCTGAAAAACGTCTGCCCAGATAACAGCTCGAAGTCCACCCTAGAAAACAGAAGAAACAAAAAAAATCGAGAAAAATATCCCCCAGAATGAAAAATTCGCGATGAATCGACGAAAAGTTTTCGCGTAAGCGCTCGCGGGCATTGTCCCATCAAGAGCGTAAAATTTCACGACAAAGCTCGCGATAAACAATTTGTCAACGGTGCAGAATCATCCGGGATGAATCTCCGTTAATTCAAAGTTTAACAAATTGTTGGAATAATTAGCTGGTAGAGAGGACAGGAGGGTGGACGGGGAGGACAAACGAGGGAGCGATTAATCACTTTTGCACTTTGGCTTTGTGAGCTGGAAGCGAGGAACGAGCCACTCGATGCTCTGAGTATGAAGCTATTGTCTCGAAGCGCGGGCGAGCATTGTCGGACGATCTTTTCCTTCCATAAACATTTCACAGTGTTCAGAGAGTTTCTTCCTCGACATTGTGTACAACAACCGAAGGACCACGAAAAACCTCTTATCCAAATAATAATCCACCTTCGCATTGCGTATTCATAATTGCCCATTAAATTTGCCAATTTTTTTATACAAAGTCTGTAATCCATTCTTCTTTGATATTTTATTTTTTACTGCGTACACGCATGATCGTAGTGTATGATGTATTGTTGTTATATTTTTATTGTTTTTATTTTTATTGTTAGGCATTGATGGAATAACGCGTATGTGCCTTTTATGTACGAGTGTTAATTAGTCTCGCTGTTTTCCATCGCCTTGATTCGCTCGTCGCGATCTCTCAATTGTCTCGAATCGCGCGCCTTCGCTCCTTTTGACATCAGATATTAATGTTCCCTTTTTATTTCACCGTGATGCAATCCTCGTTATTTACGGACATTATTTTTATGGAGCTCAGAGCTCGTTAAGTCCCTCCGCTTCTGTCGATTCACTCATTATACTTTTTTTCATGAGAGATACACTTTTTTGAATAGCATTAAACTTTAATTTCCACTCGTGTGTGATTTTTATGATTCTTTTTTGGGTATTTGTTTTTCGAGTTTTCTGTTTGATGAAATATTTCAAGTGATTTCGATCGTTATTTAAAATTCTTGAATACTCACCAGGACAGTGTAAAACATGCAGATGAAACAGATTATTCCGCCGATCAAATGAACGCTTATCCCGCTGACTGAAAACAGAAATTTATGGTTCGAAAAATGTTGAAAAATTCAAAGATCAAAAGTTTAGGATTTATATTTAAATGCAGAATTTATTTTGTGTTTAATTATAGATAATGTATTGAAGATAATATGCATAAAATTTATAAGATTTTGAATGGTATTGAAAAATTCATTCATAATTCATTACCTTGATTCAGGGCGAGCGAAGGGACGTACACAACGATCGATTGATAAAGAACGACATCGACGACGAAAATAAAAGAAATGAGAATCCGAACGGTTCGATTAAATCGCAGTTCAAGATACTGAAAAAGAATTTTATGAAATTTTTTTTTGTAATTTTGATTAAAAATTTACGGAAAAGTTAAAAAAGTGTTGCTCTCACCTCATAAGCTGAATTGAGTTTGAGTCTCGCGAATACTGGAAGATAAACATTGATAACGACGACACCAGAAAAAAACAAGGATATTATCGTGATCCAGTACTGCGTGCCAAAATTATAAATTTCAGCCGGAGTGCCCAGGATCGTGACGCCGGAAACAAAACTGCATTTTTTTAAATACCAATTTGGATAATTAGAAAATTTATTTTCGTATCAAATATTTCATTATTCAGAATTTTCGTGATTGTTATTTTTTGAGTCCTCGAAAGGGTGCATGGCAAGATGTATAAATTTACGTTTTGCGAATCAAAGCGTTCATTCCATAATTTTATAAATCTTTGTGAATTTTGTCTATTAATAAATTAATGACAGACGAATCGTGAAATATTTTATGGAATTTTTTAAGCTTTGTTTATTTCACCTCGCTATAAGGGATGCCGCTATAGGATACAGTCCCATATTTCGATTGCCCAGAAGATACTCGAGCACGCTCGATTTTGTTGCTCTTCGGTAATGCCATAATCCAGCGGCGGCTGACAATCCGAGCATGGATGCAAAAACGAGCCAATCCACCCAGTGGAAGTACCATCGTTCGATTCCTTCCATTTTTATCTCAAAATCTGTGTCTACCATCATAAAAATTACAGACAAAAAACAAACCTTGCGCTCAAAATATTTTTGATAAAAATTTATTCGAATTCCAAAATCATCAAAATGTCAAAAAATAAATTACAATCAACTACGTTTCTTTTTTTTATATCGAAATTTAAAAATCATTAGAAAAAATAAAAAATATCATTGTCACAAAAATATAGAATATTTTTAACCTCGCGCTTCATTCGCGCGATGTAATGCGTGTCGTTACGAGATGGCAACATTTAACGAGGCAAAATTAACGCGAATCGTGTCCACAGTAACGAGAATGATCAATTGGTCAGCAACTTTAGCGAGCATCAACAAAAATATTATTGGGATTGCTTTGTACGGCTCGCGTGTGTGCGAGCGCGCTCGTTTTCAACGACAAATAAATACGTTTCGAGAGCTCGGCCAACGTACCGACTCGAATGAATACTCCGGTGCCAAGTCCAATTGATTGTAAATTAAATACGAATGTTGGACAAAATCATCGAGTGGAAAAGACTGCGATGATCGGACAATGTATTGTTATTATTTTCGTCAAAAAATACATTAAATAACTAACGTGTCGAATATTATAAATTCATTTTAAAAATTGTTGACTTTTTACGGTTTCTCGTTTTTATTTATTCATATCGCGAAACTAAAATAATTCTCGTTAAATAATTCTCATAAGATTTTCAATTTTCATCGATACGAGCGTCTTTTACTTTTATAAATCCGTCAAATTTTTTAGAGTTTCATCGCACATGAATTCGAAACGAAATAATGTTAAACTTACCTCAAAAGTTGTATTAATAGATTCGTCTTTTTATTTTTAGTCCGTTGGACGAGTTCGAAGCAAAGTCGCGTGCCGGTGCAACCGGATCGATAGAAAAGTCTTCTTCACGATCGAAGCGTAGAAGAGCGCGTTTTCGAAGGTAATCCAGAAATAAAATCGAATCCTTCGATCGATCGGGATCGTCTATTATTGATCACCGAGTCGTTCATTGAGTAGAAAATATTCATTTCTTCGCGAGCAAATTTTTCTTACTGTATTGACATATAAATTGAAGTACGCGTATTAAAAAAGTAACGTTTCGTTGGCGTTGAACGTCGATCGACGAACTCGCTAAAATTGCTTCGAATCCACCAGCGCGATAAGGAAAAAAATATTTTTTGTTTTCACTCGAGCGTTCATTTAACATTATCATGAGGATTTTTCATTCTATTTGCACATTGTTGAAGAATTGGAAAACATTTTTAAATCGTTCCTAAATTCAAGTTGAAAGATTCAGTACAACGATTTGGGACGTCAAATCGAGGCGACACGAGAGAAAGTCCCAAACGTCTCTTCGTCCGAGATACGCGATGTGACTGACGTAGAAATTCTGTGGACATCGCTTCGTAGAGTATCGTGTACGCGATCGGTTGTCCAACGGTAAAACGCTCTGCTTCGGCTCACCGAGAGTCAATTATCCCAGGCGGCTCGTTTCCCCGTAAAAATCTCCACGAGCCATTTTTTCCTATGTACAAAAATCAAGAGAAGAAGTTTCAGCGTCTCCATTGTCCCTTCACTTTACGACGACCTTGCACGATCGTTATTCACACGCTTGAAAAAATTAATCCACGTTCTTCGATGTAAATCGTAAAACAGAGACAAAAAAAATTCATCACGCGAAGCTCGGAAGAATTCACTCTTGGCGTACGAAGTTCGCGATTAAATCGCTCGACGGGTCATTATTGTATATTGTGCGCTTCTGGAATAAAATAACGTTCGAGAATCAGAGACGATATTTCAGAAAAATATAATCATCACGAGCAGCTTGTAATTTTTTCTTTTCATGTCTTTGATATTTTGGAATGATTTATTTCAACTCTCGATTTGTGACTCTCTCATCACTACAATCGTACAATTGATTTACAATTTCGACGATCTTTCACGACGAAAATGTTACTTTCCTTTTTGTTTGTTTAATCGTCGAGTATCGGTGAAATGCAATTATGTATCGAATGACAAGTTTCAGAGATCTTGCGGAGTAGTCGTTCACATAAAGAATACATTCTCAATTACAGTCACCTCTCGTATAGGTACTATTTTTTTGTGATTTACGAAAAAAAGATTTTGAGGAATAGACAAAGCATTTGTGAAACGTCGTGACACGTGACAAACTCGATTTTCCTACTTAATTATTATCGATGTAGTAAAACGTAAAAAAGTCCTTTTTTTATTTCGAACGATCAGTGAAAATTTTGACATTCTTTAACAAAAAATTCTTTACATTTTTTTCAAATAAATGTTACTCATTCTATGAGATAGAGCAACGTAAATAGTGAACTTAGAAAAAGATTGAATGTCAATTTAATTTAAAAAATGAGACTTTATATTTGATCAAAGAATTGTTGAATATACTAATTTTACATTGTGTCTAAACGTAAAAACCATGCCATTTTTTAAATTGATGGATTATCAATGATTGATTTTTTTCGTCGTGAGTCACTCGCTTGCACTCGATCGAGTCGATTCCCAAAAACTTGGAATGATTAGTAACAAAAAAATACACATTTGCAATTCTTTCGCAAGCTTTTCTTCCCTTCGAGAAAATGCACTTTTCAAAATCACTGATCGTTTTGTTACACGATTGTTTGAAACTTAAATTCGTAGAACTTTGATGACATGTTGAATGTTTTGGTTCTTCGGCAATTTACTTCGTACATAAACATTATCACGTTACACAGTAACACGATTCGTGATTTATATGTATAATTGTTCCACTTGGATACAAGTCGTATACCATCTAGTTTACCCCTTCAAAAAAGGAATAAAAATAGCATGATTTGATAAAAAGAAAATGCGACACGCAATGAAATAAAGAAAAAAAAAAATTTTAAGTGAATTTTCGGTCTGTAAAAGTACGTTCTTGACAGGTAACACACGCTATGAACACAATGTACACAAGCTTTCTGAATGCAGGGTTAACGATGTTCTTCGTCGTATTGGTACTTGAGCGAACACGATGCGGATTTTCGTCTCAGCTCGTGGCGAAGAAACGAAAAAGTGATAAGAGCGAGAACCTCGTACCGCTGAGCTGATACAATCACAGTTTACGAATCGTTCCTTCGCCGAACAACCATCTACATACTCTGTCGACTGCCCAGGCTGCCGTGAAGTCGATAAACAGCACTTTGATCAAAGTACCTTGGAACTGAAAAATCAATTAGAAGATTTCAAAATTGTTCAATTTATTTTGAAAAATAATCTTCAAATAACTCTTAAAATTTTTTGGGAAACGTAAAATTATTAATATATTCCTAATAATTTATTATAAAAAAATCAGAAAAAAATGTATATATTTCGGAAAAACAGAAATAATTTTACCTCGTATGGGAATTCCAGAATTTCTAATTGGAACGCTATACTCGGGAAGAATCCGAGAGCGAGTCCGATAATCATGACGGAACTTCCGAGTAACGAATAGAGGAGACCCCGATTCTCCACCAAGCCGGCCATGAAAGGTTGTCCCTGAAAAAAAGTACAAAAATATATTCCTATGCTTTAGAAATTAAAAAATTATATTAAAAACATACCCTATAGTTTATGGCGAATGTAGAAACTTGTAACGCCATAGATATAATGTAAACTGTGCTATTTATCAAATTGATCTCGTATGGTTTGTCTTCCTCGTCGATAGCCCCATCTCCCGTAGTAATGACATCGCTTGCATTTTTCGGTGCCATGATGCTTTGCAAGGTGTCGCTATGACTAAGAAAGAAAAATGAAAAAAAAGAAAAGAAAATGTAAAAACATGTTCCTTCGGATCCTCTCATGTAATTCTATATACACTTACGAAGTTGAGAATGATGTAGCTTCGCGAACAAGATATATGAGGCACGAGAAGTGCACAGCAAATTGCAGCATGACGGTCAATATCGTGTAAACATTGAATATATTCGGCAAAGGTCGTTGCTTCGACAGAGTATTCAGAGGCTTCGATCTTGATATGAAAAGGAAACAAGCAGCTAGGAGGAATCCTTGCACCGTTGCCTGGGCATCGCTGAACTTAATTCCGTTGGTGTAGAGCACGGATTGACTGTAAGCGAGAATGAGCGCATTCAGAGCGAGGATTTTGAACATTTGCAGAGTCGTGACCAATGTGCATCTTCCTTGCTTTATCACGTGACAAACTGAAACATAAGCGGATTTTTCGTTTCTATAAATGAATTTATATTCACTTTTTCAAATAGCAATATTATTTTTTTTTATGTTCATAAATTCCCTGTTTAATTTTCTGTGAATTTTACTAACTGCACATTATGGTGGACAATTTGCTAGTGAATGGTGCAGCTATCGAAGCGTCACCCATTTTCACAATTGTCGCTGCTTCCTGCTCTTCCAGCTCTTTCCACATATTTTGTATTCTCGCTTGACTGTTGCTGAGATTTTGTTGTCGCGATCCGTGTCTTCCTCCGCTCGTGTTCGCTGAATTGCTGGAATTGGATTCTTTCTTTTCGATGGCCAACTGATGGGGAGGATTCGACAATATCGCTACACCTGTCATTGACGAAATATCGCATTAGATGTGTTCTTAATACATGTATCATAAATAAATTTTAGTGTATCATTTATTATAAATTTGATTGACTCAATATTTCAATTTTATGCAAATTGCGAACACTCACCAACTTGCGAGTGTTTCAGAGCTCCAACGTCATTCGTCCCATCACCACACATCAACGTCGTGTATCCGAGATCTTGCAATGATATTACGATAAATTCTTTTTGTTTCGGTGCACATCGAGCGAATACAGCTACGTGCGGCAGTAATTTACGAAGGAAAGCTTCATCCTTTTCCTTCAGGTATGCTAAGCTCTGAGTTTGAGAAAATAAAAATAAAAATGTTATTTCTTCATTCCCTTGTGCTTTTCTTTAAGAATTATTTTATTTTTTGTGTTTTTGATCACTTGTCGTTCTTACCTCACCAGTCATACACAGCGTGTACGCGTTCCAAATTTCTTTTCCTTTCGCGACATTTTCTGGACCGACAGGGATGGTCTCAGATTGATCGACGCTCTCCCAACACCAAGTAGATCCAGATTTCGTCATTATCATAGTAACGTCTTTTCTCGTAAAGTGCAATTCGCTACTGACGTGGCAAGCGGTCAGAGGATTGTCTCCAGTTATCATGACAACCGCATGCGAAGCGTCGATTATTTCCTTTATTACAGCTTTAGAGTCCGGCTTGAGGGGGCAGCTTATGCTGACAAATCCAACGAACGTCAGATCACGTTCCAGCTCGTCTCGTGACATTTCACGAACCTCTTGATGACTAATTCCGGAACGAAGTTGTCGATGACCTAGAGCCAAAACTCGAGCTCCACGTCGCGACAGTGATAGATACGTGGAGTCGTAATTTTCAGGAACTTCGGAAAACTGAAATAAAAACAAAATAAAGTATCTGAACATTTTTTCCTAGCAAAGAAAAATTTGATCTGTCGTACCATACTCTTCAAAGTTTCCGGAGCTCCTTTTACAGTAACGATGAAATTTACATCTGTGACATTCGCGGAATTACTGTAACCGCATACGACACACATTCGTTTCAGCGCCGATGAGAAATGATATCTGTGGAAAATTTTGAGCACTGCGGCTTTTCCTTTTTTCGCAATTACGACATCACCTGGAGGAAAAACATACATTAATAATATTTGGAATAAAAAGAAAAAATTACAATTATGAGTATCATACTTTTCGTCAAATGCCAATTAACAGCTTTCAAAGTCACTTTTTCGAGAGGATCACCGACTATGCCCTCGTCAATCTGGACGAGTGAATGACACGTAGCCAAAACTTGAGTTGTTTCAACGGGTGCTTCCTCTATTGGCTTTACAATTGGGTCACCTCTGAAACAATTAAATTATGAATATACGAAAATTTCGAATTCTGAAAATAAAAAAAAATTTATTAGCATACTTTATTCCGGCAACACCTTCGACGATCAATTTATCGCTGGTCAGTGTTCCAGTTTTGTCGAAGCAACAAATTTCTACCTTTCCAGCGAAAGGAATTCTAAAAGGTTCTGTACAAAAGACTCCCAATTTCGATAAAGCCAACAACGAAATGTGCACAGCCAGCGATAATTCTGTTGGTAATTCTGGTGGAACGACCGATGTTAATATTAACGTACACTCCAAAAAGAGTTTGTACTTGTTTCTTTTGGGATCTGCGCTTCCTGTAAAAGTAAAAAAATATATAATGTCATTCTTTGACTATATTGCTTTTGATAAATAAACTTGTATAACGACTATTTGATTACGTATTACGTAAATCACATATAAAAATAAGTTTATCTTTGAATACCCTTAACCCATAAGTAACCAGCAGCAGCGATCGCGAAGACGAGCAAAAAGAGAATAAATCCGAAAGTTTCCAAATTGTTCGCGGTTACGCGTTTCACACCGAAAAGTATGGTTCTCAACAATTTTCCTTGTGAAGTAGAGAACCCGGTACGTAAAACGTAACCGACGCAACCATTGTCAGTGGCTATAACGTGAGAAAATAAAAAATTAATTATTCAGCCTCTTACAAGTGAATTAGCAGAAATGTTTAATTCAAAGTTTTAATGTAGACCTCGGAGACCGGATGAATTTTTGTTCGGCGGTGTATGTTGAAGAACTTTCGTGCCTCCGAACAAAACGTGCAATTTATGATCCCCTTCGATATCCAAATCCTGATTTCCGTTTATGTCTTCGATTGGTTCTTTCATCTGCGGTACCGATTCACCTGTGAATTTCTTTCGCATTCTATACCACAGAAAAATTCCAGAACACACAAAACTTTTTTCACATTCTATAAACCAAAGAGTGCAATGAATAACGAGCTATCGTACTCAATAATTACCCGTAAGCATGCTCTCATCGACGACACAAGGACCTCGTAATAATAAAATATCGCAAGGTACAAGATTATCATTTTGCGAACGCGTTATTGACACTATGTCACCGGGAACGAGTTGATCGGTGAACATCAGTCGCCATCGTCGATTTCGATAAACCTGCATTAAAAAATTAATGTTTCTCAGCTCTAGTGTTGTTCGCATCAATCATTAATCACTTCTTTATATCCTTAAAAAATACTTTCGACTTGTGAAGAATAGTTTTTACTAGTGAAAATTACTAACCATTATCATGTACGGTTTGTTGCCCATTTTTCTTATTTCTGCCATGTTTCTCATTTGTTGGTGTACAAGCGTGCACTCGAACATAATAAGCATCACCAGTGTGAATATACTGTAATACCAGAACTGATCGAGACACCAAAGAGAAACGCAGAATATTTGGAAAACGAAGAACGGAGCAATGGCTCTTTCTTTGAATAATTCCCAAAATTCAGGAACAACCATGTCCAATCTGCAATGATACAAAAGTTTAAAGAATTATTTTTAATTTTTTACTCATCACTTATTTAAATATTGAATAGACATACTTATTTTTTCCATAGCAATCCTCAGCATTTGTCACTTCAGCTTCATCTTGATATCCCTTCCATTCACGGTAACTCTTTATTTGATTATGAACAGGAAACTCAACGCTCTGAAAGCGCTTCTTATCAGAATTCCAGGTGTATTTTGTTTTTTGAAAAATAAACCATGGTTCTCTGTTTCTGTCCTGATGCAAAGTGACAAGTTCTGAACTCCCATTGTTTGGAGTTGGAACTACTTTAGCTATTTTTGCAGCATATGGATCTTTTGTCTGAAACATTAACATCAACTTAATTTTGAGAAAAAAATTAAATTTTCAATTTTTCATATAATTTATACAAGAACATATCGCAACAAAGTTCACTGATTTGTTTGTTGTAAAGTACAATAAAATTGTTTAAAAAATGGCGCCACGTGAACTTCGTAGCAGACAACGTTTGTTTCGTCTGGATGCCACGTTAATCACGACATTTTCGTTTCTCGAGATGATCGTGCAAAAAGTTTCAAACACAAAGAATGGTGAATACAAAATAAAAGAATACGATAGAATGAAACTAACCGAACTGCAATTCAGAAAACAGTGGACATGAACGGACCACTGGCAGCCAAGACAAGCCAAGATCTGCAACAGGCCGATAACTGCTATCCCAACAAGACCCTCATCGTAGTAATCATCCGTACCGTAAACGAATATCCAACCGTATATCCAAAACGTCTGGACTATCACGAACGGCAATATGTAACCATTGAACAACAATCGTCGCGAATTATGTAGACTGACAGACTGTACGAGATCATCGATTTTCGATGATGACGTCGCCATGATTGTGCCCAAACGAGGCCAATTACCACGAGTCCCGGCTTTCGTCACTCTCCGTCTCGAGTTCCCTTTGCTCTTTGCTCTCTGTTTCTGTTTTTCAATTTTTAGGTTAGAACCATCACAACTCAGGTTCGAAACTAGCGACAATTACGGTCATTGGGTGTACTAGTTAAAAAAAATATGCAACAGCCAGCAAATATTTTCATTTCATTTCGACTCACACTTTTTATTTCAATTACAATTTACTCATTTTATAATTATGTACACTTACACAATAGAATTATGTTAATCATGAACATTGGGATGAAAAATGATATAAAATAATTCGCGTTAATTAATATGGATAACTATTTTACATATTTCTCCATGAATTTTCGATGAAATTCACTTCTCAAGGAATCGTTGATGAAAACGTCGTGTTTCTTTTTTGGCTCGGATCGAGCGCAATTTTTAAAGACGACATCATCATCCCATCTTCTTCTTACTTTCATATCTGGTCTACTAGGTTGAGCCGCGTAGTTCAACAAGGGATTACCAGACAGTATGTTTTCCATTCTTATTCTCTCTTCTTCTTGGCGTTTTTCCATTTCCTGAAAAAATTCAATATAGAAATTATCAATTTCTATAAATAAGTAACAATACACAAAACAGAAACTGTTCTCATGCAAAAAGTACCTTCTTAGCTTGGTCAGCGGCTCTTTCTTTTTTAATTCTTTGTAACTCGGCTAGAAGAGCAGCAGTATCATCCTCGTCGCTATCAGAGTCTGAATCATCTTCGTCTATAGGATCATCCGCATCTAAACTTGCAGCAGGAGCCTGATCTACTTTTTGTCGCTTGGCTCCAGCAGTTATCATCTCTCTGGCAGCTTCTTGAATTCTACGATTTGACGGTTTCTCCTTCTCACGTTCCCTCTCTTCCAGTTCCTTACGGAAATCTCGATTACGAAGTTCTTCTGCTGTTCCTTGTCCATGTTCTCTGTACAACGGAAAAACGAAAATAAGATTAAATGTGTTCTGATTATATTGTCGTAAGTATTTTGAGGTTATGAAAGTTTATGTTTACGTTTCATCAACTATTGATTATTCTGACAATATTGGATCGTTCGAACGTAATAGAAAAATTGATTAATTTCACCTGTATTTTAATTTTGTATGAGATGGTAGGTCTCTGCTGCTGTATTGCTTCGAAATAGCACTCAAATCTTTCTCGCCACGACCCTGCCCACCCCGAGCTCCGTCAAACGTTGGTCGTGCACTCGTAGACATTTTTTTTCAGTTTTTAAAACAGAAAACCAATAATGCAAATTTTACTTGCGTTGAACTCAATGTATTTTATGCTACGATCTACTTCAAGAACTTGTGTAAAATATAAAAATCGGAATCAATTTGTTTTCTCTTCTTGGCAACACGACACGAATTACAAAGTTTCGTACAGCGCTCGCGAGGCGTCACTACTCGCACTCTTTTCTTTCCCTTCACTTCGCGTTTTTCCGTATTTCAAGAGTCACTCATTAATTATTTTGTTCACTCGAAAATGCTTACAATTTTTATTGAAAACATAAAAATATCAAATATTTTCACTTTGTCGGAAAAATATTGAAAAATTTTTGCTCTACGTTAATATTCGTCTTTGAATTTTTTTTTATAGCAATGGCGCCCGCGAGCTACAATTGACCCTGAAGATTCTGATTGACGTTTATCGTGTCAACAAACACTTTGTTTCTGAAAGATCGCTTGTGTTCTGTCAGTTCCGTCACTTCGCGAGTGTAAAGTTTATTCCTTTCCCAAAGGAAATTAATTACGCGCCGTAGTTTATATATTCATTATTTCATCGTATTGTGTATCATAAAAAGTGAATAGACAATTGCGTAGAATTTGACTTTTCGCAATACCAATGTCATTGAACTAACCTATCGAATTTTCTAACCTGTAAGCCTCGCTGATATGGTATCTTGCGATGAAACTAGACTCGAATTGGTACCAGTCCGGAGAGACAAGAACGGCGACCGTGAGGAATCAGTCACCTTTGTTGATCAATACGTCAAGGACGTTGTCGACTTCAGTTCACAGTATGGGAGCAACATTACAATTTCATACACAGCATACAACATTGCTGGAAATCCCAGCAAATTTCCAGACTATGGAGATTATCCTCAGGCCTTTGTTATGGTTCGAATTCGATAGAATATTATTTTTTGCACTCTGTCCAAAGCAATATTTAAATAATCAACATCGTTACGCAACATGTGAAATATAATAATTTTTCTTAAACAGAGAACGTATGGACAGTGGTGGGACCAAGCGCCGTCTAGATTAATAGATTTCATGCCACAAAATAATGGATTGATCGACAGTCATGACTATATAGGTGAAATGAATTACACTAAAAAAAACTCAGTAAAGTTTTAAAAAAAGGAAAGTGTTAAAGTTTTGTTTTTTTACATTTTTCTTTCTAATTTATTTACAGATATTGAATATCATCAAGAAGTTTATCCTATAAGAGTGTCAGTATTTGAGACTTACAATCCTGGAAGTGTCATTAAAATATGGGCTAGAGACAGTTCTAATCAATGGCACAAATTATGGAGCGGTCCACCACAAAGGGTTCCTCACAAGCCAAGAATATTCTCTCCTCCCCTGCAACTGTGTACATTTAAAACAAAAATGCTCAGACTTGAGTTCAATCATAGCCTTTTGGATTATTATACAGAATTGGATGCTGTTCTTCTCATTGGTACTTTAGAGTTAATATTGCCTCACATTGGATTTAAAAATCGAAGTATCAGCGCCTTGCTCCAAGAGCTCGGAGGCACAGGAGATAACAATGAGGACAGACACAATTTGACTCCAGATCATTCGAAAGCTAACAATGATATGTCAAAGCTTAAAATCACTCTTCACAAACATTGCGTACTGTACAAAAGGTTTGTAAAGGATCTTTTAAAATGTTTCGTGGAACACAGAATTTATATATTTACATCTTTGTTTTATTTCAGCAAAACATTCGACAAACTTCCAAAGGGGAAACTTTTATCGAAATTGGGGCTCCACTGTCACTTTATACCGCCGATTGAAGAAGCGTTGAACAGTTTACATCAATTTTTGCAAGAAGATTTTCCGAAGTTAATAAAGGAAATGAATCTTTCAACATCACCAACGTTGGCTGTTGCCTCGACCGATTCATCGCCTGGCGGAAGTGGATCGGTGCACGAAACATGCGGAAGTTTCGCTGTTCTTCCGGTAATTGAAACTTCGAAAATAAATACATCCGATTAAGACACCATTTAAAATTTCCATTAAATAATTCTAGGATGAAACAGTATTGAAGATACTCAAAAACTTGGACTTGAGATCGTTGTGCAATTGCTGCAAAGTCAACAAGCACTTTAACAATATAGCGCGTGATGCTTTGTTGTACACGAGTCTCAATTTAAAACCGTACTGGCATTGTGTTGACACAATAGCTTTAAATTACTTGACACCTCGCTGTCAATATCTCCAACGACTGGATTTGTCCTGGTGTGGCAGCTATAACACTATCCAATCTAAAGACATCATTGATTTTTTAAGCACTTGTGGAAGTTTGTTGACTCATTTAAGACTGAATTGTTGCCATTTCATTAACGATAGCGTGATCGCGGAAATCTCGTCAACTTGTAAAAGTTTAAAAGGTCAGTCGTCTGAAAATATCACGAATATATCACACGAGCGTTAACAATTTTTCGAAATTATTTTAATTGTAAATTTTTGTTTTATATTTTAGAATTGTGTCTGCGCAATTGTACAGCTATAACAAAATACGGTTTCAATAGTCTGGAAAAATTACAATCTCTCGAAAGACTGGAGCTGTATCGAACAACTATCGATACCTCTTCTTTGTGTGCCATATTGCGAAAAAATGTCCAAATGAGACACCTGAATGTGGCTGGTATGGGAGAGCGTTTGAATATGGATGACGTAGCGATAGAAATTGCCAACTCGTGCCCTTATCTCGAAAGTATAGACTGTTGGAAAGCTCAGACCCTCACGCCGACTGGCGTTAGAGCACTCACGCGTTGCACTCGTCTCCGAGAAGTGGATTTCGGTTGGTGGTAAGTAGGCAACTGATTTTCAACTGTTTAATTTTTTGTTTAACTTTTGTTCTAATTAATGAATTCATTAAACGCAGTGGTGGTATGGGAGCACCCGGCGATTCATTGCGAACTTTGCTCACTTGCTGCTCATCGTTGGAAAAAGTTTTCCTGAGCGCTCTCCGTGGACTGACGGATCGAGACATCGAACCGCTTCTTTTGTGCAATCGACTCCAACAGTTGGACCTGCTGGGAGCACGTTCGCTCACGCCTGACATATGTCTACGATTCTTACTCTGTTGTCCTCAACTTAAGATGATAGACTTGAGTTTTTGCGACGCTATAAGCGAAACTAAAGTTCAGGAATGGCGACAGCTCTATCCTCACATCTCGATCAAAAAAAATTTCCAGGTTGAATCTTGGTGAACGTCTTTTCCCACTCGAAAACGAAACGCACAAGAGTCGTTGACGAGAATACCAATATGTATATCGATTCAACGAATTAAAAAAAAGTTATCGATATCGTTATAATAATCGAAAAAAGGAAACTATTCTAGAGTGTTCTTCTGAAGTGTGTAATAATGGAATGAAATTTGTAACGAGCTGATGACTTATATATCTTTGTACTGGATACAAGACTAAGAGCTCTCCGATAGTACATTTAGAATTAATTTATTGTCCTGTAAAGTGTATGAGGTTGCGTGTTTTTGAACCAGTATGATGAATTCAGAAATTCAATACAATTGAAAGATGTACAATTACGGTGAAGCGAAAAAATTCAGACTGATTTGATATTGTAGTTTTATTAATAAACTTTGATGTACCTATGTACAATGTTTCATTTCAATGACTCCACTTTTTTTTAAACTTACTGCGCGCTCCTATACTAAAATCTGGAAGATCGCTCGAAGATTCACTGTGATGGTTGGTCTGAATTTTTGGTTTAGAATAAAAATTGGATTTTTCTTCATTATAAGAACGAAAATTTGAGTTCTTCGCCTTCCACAGACGATTTCCAATCCGTTCTTCAATCTGTTTGATCTTTGATTTCGCGTCCTCTGCAGATACTTCTTCATTTAGATTGTATCCTTCACTTGCAATGAGCTTCTTTAGAGCACGGTCTTCGGCACGCTGTCTAGCTAGATGCAATTTTCTCGAGGGCACGCACTTCAAAGCTTCGTTCCAGTCTTTTTTCAAACGCAACTCGAGAAGAATATTCAGAACGGCATTAAGTGTAAGATTCTTCGTAGAGCTTGTTCCCCATTGTAAGTAACGTTCTAGTGGAAATCTTGCCATCTTCAATTTCTCTTTTTTTGCCTTGGCTAGTGACACTGGTTCGTTTGATCCCTGAAAATAGAACATTTATTATTTAAATAAAAAGCAAATAAATGAACCCTTTTTTTAAACATGCTAATAAAATACTAAATAGCTAAAAATACCTTATCCACAAAAGCACCAATTATGTAGACAGCATCATGATCAAATTCTTTCATCTCTTCTCTGCAGTGAGGTGTGAGATAAACCAGACGTTGCTTATCAAATAAATCGAGATATGATTCTTTTTTAATATACAGAGGAAAGTCATCATCATACATCGTAGGCATGAGTCGATGAAGAGTACGCATAGTGTAGCTGTCAGGATTAGCATTGCACAGATACATATTGAATGGATCATCATGGCACCGATTGATACTAAAAGATATTCCAAGTTGTCTGGCAGCATATTTAGCTTCTGATCGTGTCATATGATTCTCGTAACCACAGTCAAAAACAACAGGTTGTCCAAACTGAATGGCGTTCATGAGGCGATAGTGATACCCATGATTTATTGAAGTAGTATAAATTCGAAGAAACATTGAGTTTTTTCCAAGTCTGTATGCTAATTTGTCATTCGAGAGTGGTGATCTTGGCTCCTCATTCTCGAGTTTTTTTGCCTTCGCACGCTTCTTCATGTTCTCTACTTTAAATGCATAAGATAAATACGTTCTGCGATGGAAAACAAAATTGCATCAATTAATCAGCATTAAATGAACAATTCAAAAGTTAAATTTATGTTGTCGATGAATGTTAACTATTGATTTATTCAAATCAATTTATCGTTAAATATATAAATTAATAAATTATTACTTTCTTTGATGGGTTGACTTCAATTGAACAAGTTCCCACCAATGCTTAGGTTCCATTATAGATGGAACTCTTTGTCCTTGCTGTTGCGCTATATCCACTTCGAGTTCAATTATTTTTAACTTCTTAACATTTTCCGGAATCGATAGATATTTTTTCAAGTTGATTTCCGCTTCTTCATTCAGGGTCAGTGGAATTGGCTTTTCGGTAATAGATTCCTCATTTTTTTCGTCAGAATAGTTTCGATGGACAATTCTATTGATTGGATTATACACATTTTTGTTTGAAATCGTAAAAAATAATAAGGTACGATTTTTTGAAGAAGAACCACAGAAGTTATTTGTCAACTGTTTTGCAGCGTTCAAGAGTCTACCGGCTCGTTTGTACATTTTTGAATAACAAACGTAGCAACCGCAGATTTGAGGTTAATGATTTCGAGAAAAGTTTTTAACTCTTTTTTTAATGTAACATTGAGTTGATCACGTAGAATATCACATTGAGATAGAAACAAACATTTTATAGTTATTTTATATTTAAACGAAACATTCGTCGTGTAATTACAAGAAACTTTTTACACGGAATTTGCTAAATTTTGGCCCATGCGGACTAAATCATATCCGTATACGTTTTTTTATCGACATTAGTTGTAGAGATGTAGAGTGAGTACTGTAGATCGCTGCAGAATACAGTAAAAACGTATCGACCAACAGTGTGAAAGAAACTCGACTTTGTTACCGGGAATCGATAGACCGTTAGGTGTAGAAAGTTATCAATTGTAGGACCCGTAGATTATTTATTACGCGTCACGTCAAACGCTCGGGTTTATTTGTTGAAGCTTGAAGCCATGTGAATACGAAGGTCACACGCAAAACAGGTTCACGCTTTTTTCCGAGGTATCAATTTTTCCGAGAAAATGAAGAGATATATGCATTGGTCTCTCCAAAGAAATGAAAGCAAGATGTAATTCTATTTTTCTAGCCTCTATTTCTTTGAGTATTGAGACGTAGTTTTCCGTATTGTTTTTAGTTCCCGAGTGCGAATGTGATACACATTTCAAGTGTTAAACAGGAGAACGTATCATTAATATGGATATTAAAAATTATAGACGCTTTTCTTACTCCATTATGTAGATTCAATGTCCGATGAAAATAATCAAACTTAAGATAGTTCATGCATGAAACGCTTTTCTTTGGATTTTGTCGAAATTTTGCATAAACCTTCTTTGATGTGACCTGCATGCGTGTACCAAATTTCAAGAGGTTTGGATACGCAAATATTGAGATATTCATTGTTAAAAATGACAATTTTCTGTTCTCTTTCATAAGAGCACGTGTTAAATGTTACGATTTTCAATCCTGAATATCTTGACTTCGAGTTAGAGAAACGTCTTGAAATTTTGCATGGCTCTTTTCAGTACTTCAAAGAAGTTTCCTTTATTTCACGATTTTCATACGTACGTAGCAACTCAAGGTCAAGTTAGATGACCTTGATCCTCGAGTATGTTATACTTTTGAGTCAATTTGCAACAACTTTGCTCAATAAACATAAATTGAAAAACCACACGGTAGAAAGATAAACTATATAAGAACAATTTTTTAAATTTGACTGTAATGCATGAAACTATAACGAATAATTTTTTCGATTGTATATATCTATCCTACTTTCTTCGTGAAACTAAAATCATTTTGCTCAACTCATAAGGTTTTCTTTCAATAATACTAACAAATATTCATTTCACAAATACAAAATTTCATTAAATAAACATTGTGTCATTTATTTATAAATTTATAAGCATATTAATAAAGATAAAGTCCATTATTCAAGTTGCTGCTCCATAAAGTATATAGAAATGTATAATTATATATTTAACGATAGAGGTACACGTGTGATTTTTTCACCACGCAACGTGTTTTTATTTCTTGTAGACGTAGCTCTCGGCGCCTCCTCGGCCAAAACCTGTAATCATACGCATATACACCGATCAACTCATCAATGTTTCCGATCAAAATAAAATCTTCTTTCTTCCCATAATGTGCTCATGAGCATATGAAAATGGATCGAAGTGCATGCTCGTACCTCCTGGTCCGAAAAGTGCAGAATAGCACGGATTGTTGCAGTAAGGCTTGCCATCGTGTTCCGCGTGACTTCCGGGCGTTAGAGTTTTGTTACATTTTTCGCAGCGTAGACAAGCGCCGTGCCAGTCCTTACCGAGGGAAGTCTTACGCTCAGCTGGAACAAAAATATTCGGAATTCGGACTCAACAACGAGATTAAGGTGGCCCATCAGTGACATCGCTAGTCAAAGTCGTGACGTCACAAAATTTTATGCCAAATATCATAACTTTTAACAAAATGTACATTTAAAT
>JAPYYX010001856.1:0-37168 GCA_030522605.1 Cremastinae sp. B BG-2022a
GAAGCCTCTTTCAATAGATACTAAAATACAACAAATTATGGAGAAAATCGGAGATGCAAAAGCTAGATGGTGTCTGAAATGGGGTGGAATGCCTCCTATCCATATCTATTTTTTACAAAAGAAAAATGAAGAGAGCGATGGAGTACTATTAAATTTATGAATGAACTGGTTCTTGAGCAAGATAAAGGTGTCGCGATGTTCACGATATCTCGTTACAACGAACGCAAACAGACTAACAAAACTCACAGAGACACAGATACACATGCACGTGATCTAAAGTAGAGTTGACCGTGTCTAATTTATCTCGGTGAAGTCACAAGTATTCGTCAAGGTATTCAGCACTTTTCTCGCGATACCGAGAGACCCAAGTTATTTGTCATTAATTTAAGCAAATTGTTGAAGAGTTAGTAGATTTTATCGATTACGCGCTGTTTCCGCGAGTGAAGAAAAAAAGAACAAGTAGGAGGACAAAACGTGAAGAAATTATGAGAGCATAATGAGAAAGCACGATGAAGAAATAAATGTTCGAACATTTTTTATAACGATCATTCGCACAATTCACGGTTGACAGCTCGTTTAGTTTTTACGCGCTGTTGATAAAACAATAAAAAATGTTTCATTTGCACATTTTTACGACTAATTTTATTGTCAGTGCGAACGGTTCTGTTATTAAATTTTGACGAGTCTACGAAACACGTGTGAAATGCTTTTCCGAAAATTTCGATTTTTAAAATCTGAAAATCATTTTTTAGGCACACAATGTGCTCGAAAAAAAATACTGTCGTAAATGATAGTTGCATTATTTTAGAAACGAGAGCTGAGAACGAAGAAAAGAAAATTTCGGCAAAATAATTCACACTCGTCGAGGTTTCAAGATTTACGAGCCGCGGAAAATTTTTCGTTGCGCCTGACCCACATGAAGCAGGAATATTTGTTTAGAAAAGAAAGCAAGCTCGCAAACCGTGGCGTTGAATGTACATATCTGATGAATCTTGAATATTTCAAGAAACGTATTACACTCGTGTATCCTTACGTTTATTTATTGCTCGTTTTTTTTTCATTTATTTTCGTCTCTTTTAATAATAATAATTCGTATTTTTAATTACACCCTAAAATACGAGCAATGAGTCAACTGTGCCCAGTGACGACATGCCCGACACTGAATTTTACATAGCCCAACGAAATAAGTGAGATAAAGAGAGAAGATTCGAAGATAAATGATGCATCTCCGTGTGAAGTGCCATTTCCGCTTGCCTTCATCGATTTTTAATCATTTTTTCATCAACTATTATTGAATCTTTCGACGGTCGGGACAGCCACCGGCCGTTTGAACAGTATATAAATAATGTGTAACGAATGTTTCAAGTGACTACGCGTTATTATATCACTTCAAACAAAACAAAGGATCATTATATGTATAAGAGCTTTGATAGCTCGAAATAACATAGAAAATATAACTGTAACAACCGATGTACCGTGAAAAAAAGCTGGTAACTTTGTATGCATGGAATATTTAAAAAAAAAATGAAACCGTAAGAAACTTTCATTGACTTTGCTTGAAAAAAGTGTTCAAAAAAAACGAGAGCCAAGCTCTGTGCAGAGCAAAGCAGTGCATTAAGAGTCTTGATATCATTTCGATCGTAACGCAGACTTTGCGCGCGCGAGGCTGTTCAAAAAGTTCTGAAAAAAAAATAAATCGGATGATTGTTTTGTTATGTGTATTAGTTAAGAACTTAGGTGAATCTAAGCGAACAGAAAATTATAAAAATATATGTTGAATGAAGAGTCGGCCTGTTGGTGCAAGTACAAAAAAATAAACTGACTCGATCGACAAGAGCTTTCGAGCAGATATATAAAAATAATATTAAACGCATTATTATTGTAACTACTACTATATATTATTATTATAGTCATTATTATTATTCTTATTATTATTATTAATACTATTGGATCGAAGCATACCAAAGCTTTGAGACGATATACATTTTAAGTATTTTAATATACGACTTTTTTTGAAAATGTCGAAGGGCTCGTACACTCTACGATCAGATAGAGAGAAAAATAATAATTATGCATACCACCAGCGAGTTTGTTCGAGCCTCTTGAAAAGGGAAGAATTCGTGAATCACAAGTAGATTCAGAATTTGTAGTCGATCGAATGTATACCGTATATCTTCAACGAATTACCAATCAGAGCGATCATCATCCGTTAACACTTTGTACTTTACAATATACATATGGATTACCAACAATATTACATGTACGCTCATGTATGTACATCGGACAGAAAGATATTTGAAATAAGTTGAAAAATGCTGAAAAAAAAGAATGAAAAGAGTAATGAAAAATGACGCGCAAGTAATCGAATAAATTTAACTTGGTACACTTGTAATTCGAAAATTCCGTCTCGAAGACAACGTTTCACTCAACCTTTTGTTTATTGTTTATTGATACACGTAAGGGGAAAAAATTTGTTTAATTGTGAGTTAATTTATGATTGGAGAAACGTATCGAGTCTCATTCGTATTGGTCACTTGGTAGTAATACTGTCAAACTGAAAGATTTCCACTTTTTATTGACGTAAAAAATACTCGTGCAAATTATTTGAGTTAAATCATGTAGAATACGTCTCATTTCTCGTGTAATCCCCGTGCAACTTGTTTACATTGTAATGTGTGTGTAAAATAATTTGAAGGTCAGGATAAATCGTGTGGAATGCTCAACACTCTTATCAGCTGAATGCATTAAAAATGCAACTGCATATGACGAATTTGAAAATAATTGAATGAAAAATTAAAATGTATATAAATTAAATTAAAAATCTATCAAAATTTATATTAAATTAAAATTTACATAAGTTGACCTCAGAGACTTTGTTCTCAATTTTTAAAATCTTTTTCAATTTTTTTTGCTCTTTTGCTGTAATTGAAGAATTGTAAATATTTTGAGAATTTGTAAAGTAATTAGTAATTTCGAACGATCCTGATTTTTAGATTTTTCGCTCAATTTAACAGAAACTTTTCGAAATGTTAATAATGTAAAACCACCTGAGATCCATGTGACTTTATTATTGTTTCAACGGTACTACCAAGTAATGTCGAGAGCGAGACACGAGAGCACAATTACACTGATTTTACTCTCCGATTCACGCAAGTTGCTGCATGATTTATATCTTCATTGAGATAAGAGTTTCGTGATGTTCCCTTCGCGACTACGCAATTCGAGACGCGACAAGTAGAAGAAGTATTCGTTAATCGATAACTGCGAAGCTCATAATTATTCAATTAGTTTTACGAAGAACAATTTTTATTATTTATAATGTCAAAGTTTGAACAATGCATATCGAAGAATCGTTTGACAATCGCCACACTCGCTGGAATTTTTTGTGGCGGACTGATTGGTGCAGTTTTGAAAAATTTCACCGAGCAGCCTTGGACTCCTAGAGCGATAATGTATTTTCAATTTCCCGGAGAAATTTTTCTCCGAATCGTTAATATGTTAATTATTCCTCTGGTTGTGTCTAGCATCGTAAGCGCGAGTTGTAATTTAAGTAAATCCGGTAAGAACAAATTTCTTGAGCTCAGAAACAAAAAAAAGTTTTTGTTTAATGTTAATTTTTGTTGTTAGGTACAATTGGACTGAAAGCTCTTTATTATTACACCGCTACGACGACACTGGGGATCATATTGAGTATAATTCTGTCCCAAACCATACGACCCGGCGAAATTTATCGAGGTGACAATGCAACGACGACGGAGAGTTCGAAATCTTTCATCACGACCGATATCTTTTTGGATTTAATGAGGTAAAAAATAAATAAAAAATCACTGAAATTTAGGCACTTTTGTGAAAATGTTTAAAAATTCTCTCCCAAATTTGAAAATGATTCACTGTATAATGCTAAAAATATTTTATCCTAAAGTTGTGTCAATTTGACGTCCTTACTAAAAAATTCACAATTTAGCTTATATTATAAACAATTGTGAATTCAGTTTTTTTTATCGTTCAAACGATACATAATACAAAAATTGTTAATTATACGTGATTGATTCTTTGTAGGAACTTATTCACAGATAATCTCGTATCCGCTTGCTTCAGTCAGGTATATAAAAATATACAAAAAAGACCAGACTTATATTTTGCTGTACCAATTAAAAGTTACGTTGATTTCAGTACCAGACCGTTTTAATCGAGTCTGAGAATATTAGCTCAGGTAATAATTTGATTGACCCTTGCCCTGATTCGATTTATTTTAATATAATTAATTAAAAGTTTTCATTTTTTTTGTTGAAGGTGAATCAATTTACGATTGGACGATATCTTCGACAGACAGTGATGGAACCAACGTCTTGGGTCTCGTTTATTTCAGTCTCCTTTTTGGAATCGCGATAGGAAGTATCGGTGAAAACGGAAAACCGCTCCAAACTTTTTTCCATTGCTTTTCTGAAGTTATGATGACGATGATGGATGGAGTGACTAGGTAATTCCTTCGTTTCAATTTTTTAAAGATATTCGCATTGCCAGTGTAATCTCTGGAAAACGTTATTATTTCATAAATTTTCTTTATTAAATCATAAAATTCATTATTCGATATATTGAGAATAATTCTTGACAGTTCTATTTTTTAATTAATATTGAATATTAAACTAATTTATAAAAAGTCCAAGCTAAAACTTTGATATTACTTTATCAAATTTAAACATATTTTTATTTTAAATTTTGCTCTAAATAAAATAAAACAGTGATATGATCATTATTATGTAATTCTTGGTTCATTTTATTTTCCAGACTCGCACCAATTGGCGTATTATTTTTAATACCATCCAAGATATTGGAATCCGATGATATCGGAACAATGTTAACGCGTTTGGGAATCTACGTTCTGACTGTATTCCTCGGTCTCATTATTCACGGTCTTGTCGTTCTTCCGTCATTGTACTACGCGTGTACACGAAAATCTCCATTCAAAATTCTATCAAAAGTTGGACCTGCCATTGTAACTGCGTGTGGTACATCCTCCAGGTACAATTATTCAAAAAGAATTAAATATAATTATAAAACATTATTTTAATTTATACTTAATATATAATATTTTGAATTCAATTTAAAAATTAAATTAAAAATTGTAGCACTGCAACTGTACCAACGACGTTAAGATGTCTCGATGAACTCGGTATAAATCCAAGAGTGTCGAGATTCATAGTCCCACTAGGAGCTACAATAAATATGGATGGTATAGCCCTGTATGAAACAATCGGTGCCATTTTCATCATTCAATTGAGAGGATTGGACATTTCGTTGATCAAAGTAATCGCGATTAGGTTCGTATTTATTCTCATTTTTGATTCCAACTAAAAATGAATATTTATTTATCTAAAAATAACTATTTATTTATCTAAAACTAATTATTTATTTATTTTTTTGCAGCATAACATGCACAGTGTCTTGTATCGGTGCGGCTGGTCTCCCAAATGGTGGATACGTGATGCTGATCCTCGTCCTCAATTCAATTGGAATCCCAGCAGCTGATGTTATGCTCATCATCACTATAGACTGTCTCGTGTAAGAGTTTTTGTAAAAATGAAATTCATTATTGGATAATCATGATGATAGTATTGAAGTAATGTTAAATTAGCATTAAATTAAATTATTTGCTTCTAGGGATCGCTTTCGAACAACGGTGAATATTATAGCAGATACGTTAGGTGCAGGAGTAATTGATCATATGACCAAAGATAGTTTGGTATCTGAGGACTTGGATCCGGCGGCAATACCACTGAAATCAAGAAACGATGACGTGTGACGAATAAATGAATTGTTATTTGCATTTACGATTTTTAGAAAAGACTTTCACGTTGTTATTTTTTTGAAAAAGAGTAATTTTATTTTATAAAATAAAAAATTAATTTTTTATCCCATTCTGCTCGAAGGTCATTGACCTCGATTCTCCAGCTCGAATCGGAACTATAAACAGTAATAAAAAATTGCGATATTTAACATTCCTGAAAATGATACAAATTCTTCGTATATAATTCATTTCTTCATGGATGAAAATCGAATATTCCGAAGTATGAATTCGTTGATTCCGAATGACAAGTGATAAAAAATACGCGTTTAAATGTCCCGCGCTATTTTCACGGATCGATAAAAAAGCGTTTCGGCGATTGGTACGCCGTCTCGCGGTCTCATCTGCCGTTTCGTCTCGCGGCGCGGCAGCAGCTGAGATGAACATGAGCGCTGGACGCGCGCGAGAGAGAAGGATGCTCGGAAGCTTGCACCTGGCTGCATCAGGGTACGGAGAGCAGAAACGTTCCTGCATCGAAGATGGGACAGTGAAGCCAGACTCAACTTTCACAAGTTCGACCATCCCTCGACGCTGATGGGAAAATATTTTTCACATTTTCATTCAGAAAAATTGTTAAAAATCCAAATTCACATGTGTACATACGAGAGACTGGCATCTCGGTGTGTTTTACTTTTGTGAATGGAATATTCGATTCGGAAAACCGTTGAAAAAGTGACACAAGCCGCTTTCTTGTACGTGGTGGGGGAGCGGCGAGTCGCGTCGTAGACGAAACAAAATCATCGTTGTGTAAAAAAACGTAACGGTCATTACGCGTCCAAGTATTACGAGTGGTATATCCGGACGCTCTTCGCTCACATATCTCGTTCGTATTTTCGGAAGTTGTTGAATTCGAAGAAGTCGAAAATAGACGTTAAGACAAAAAGAAAAAGGGTTGAAGGAATTTCGTGAATATCGTTATCAGTCTGGCAACGTCATCGATCGTATTTTCGTCTGAATAAGGTCAAGAAGGCGAACGTCGAAAAAAAACCGGTCCTAAAAAACAGTCATAAAGATCAAAATGAGACCTGACACTCGCAGCGTCTCTTTCACGTTTCATCGCGAGGCTCTCGCCGATCGGAATTCTCCGCATCTGAATAGACGAAATTCTCGAAATTTACGACAACGACTGCAGGATCGATTCGATAAAGAAAAAACTGACGGTCCGACGAGGGATAAAAAAAAGTCAAAAGCCGAAAAGGGCTGCTGCACTGACAAGCAGGGTTGGAGCAACCTCAGTTTGGGGAATGTGTCAGCCGATTCACGTAGAGCATTTCGAAATGGAGCTGAAAAATTATCGAAAACAATATCGTCCGTGAGAACGACCATTGGGACGATATCTCAGGTTTTTCATTTTTTATTATTTATTATAATTCAAAGCTGTTTTTTTCCTTTGGAGTAGATAATCATATTTTTATATGTATATTTTTCCATGTACTCTATGTTATAAATTAATAACTTTGACATTTTTTTAGCTTTTATCACTTAATGTAGCATTTTTTTCTTCCAAATTAAAAAATCATATTTTTTTAATTCACTATATTGTAGAATATTTTCCACTTGCTTCATTCTCTGAATTCATTCTGAAGCTGAATAACTTTATTTTTTTTCCACCAGAAATATCAATACAATGAAAATTATGTACTTTCATTCACATTTGATTCCACAAAATTTATGCATTTGTGATTAAATTTGTAATAATCTTCATGATAGAATAAACATTGAACGAAATAATATAATTTTCTTCATATGACCTCATATGAGTAAATTCTCATTATTAACTTTAAAAAATGAACTAGGATTTTTTCTACAAGAAAGTATTAAAAAAATTGAAAAATATAATTTTTTAACCAGCATAATTTCAATTCATTAACAGATTAATTTTAGTTTTTTAGTCATCAATTTTAAATCAAAGTCAAATTTTAGCCTCAAATTGTACCACGAAAATTGATGACAATTTTTTTCGTAATTTTTTCGTAAAAACGTAATTCGATAATATTTTATGTTAAATTCAAACTAGTTTGGAATTAAATCTCTAATAAAAAAAATAAATCGCTTTTTAATTAACAACGTACCCAAATTGCAGCAATTCTTAATTATTTTTTTAATTCTCAAATACACACACTTAAATAAATTACCTGAAGAAATTTGATACTTAATACGTATTTGAGTCTCGGAAATTCTACATATACATAAATTGTTATATCAATTATTAAAATTAAATTAAATTACTCAATTCGAAAAAATAAAAATTAAATATTCATCAAAATAAAAAAATTGATATCATTTGGTTCTCTTTCAGAAATTCAGAACATCGACTCGTAGACGGCAAATCCTGGACGAGCAACAATCGCCGACCAACAGCGCGTGCAAGGGTCAAACTCCTCAGACCCGATCTCGTTGTTTACTCGGTAGAACACCGACGAAGCTGTACAGCCCGTTTGGCATTGAATCACCGAGACGAGCATGGGACAAGGAAAACGATAAAACTCCGATCTCGGTCGACTCCAAGTCGGAAGGACGACGTCAGACATGTCGGCCATTCCGCTTCGTTAGCACCAAAGGATTCTCGGCGTTGAGATAAACGAAAAATACTATATCATCGATTCACCGAGTCGAAAAAAAATTATCATGCGCTTTTTCGAAGATTATATCCTATTTATATAAATATGTTTCTAAGTGACACACCCACACACACACATCGATTAACGAAAAGTTGCGCACACTTTTCGCTGGCAAAAAAGAGACCAATTCGTATTTATATCTTTTTATTCTAGATTTCTTCTACTTTAATTTAATTAGAAAACTAGTATGACATTATTTCGTTCTAGAACGAATATCCCGGATAAGCATATGTATATTTATACACAACACAAAATCATTTATGAAGATCAACGCAAATTGATCTCTGTTCACAATCACGATAGATTTTTTACTTTTCTATGAAATTTCTACTCCTACAAATTATCGCATACATACGTAGATAAACTCACACATTGTAAACACATTTTCCATTTGTAATCCAATATATCAGGATGTACGAGCATGGAAAATAAAAGAGCAGTTCGAAAAATGACAATCTGTATAGTTTCACGAGACGTTTTTTTCTCATTCTATAAATTAATAAAATTATTAAATATTATAATGAAATTTTCAGTCGATATTTCAGAATCATACGACGTATTTCGAAGTGTAATTTTTTTTACAACATTTCAAATCTTAAAAGAATGAATGTGAGTAGAGTTCGGGTTGATATCGAATTTTTTTTCAAGCGTTCGTTGCAACGAGGATTAAGACTGGAGGATTTTTAGGGCGCGGTGATGAAACTTCAACCCCGCGTGCATTTTCACGAAACGAAATTTTTTTTCTGTGGAATTTTCAAATACGATCGCAAGTTTTGTTATCAACATTTTAAAAGAAATAAACGATAAAATTAACAATTTTTAAGTTGTGACAAAATTCATTCTGAATGTACGATTTTGCATTTTCATCAGACACATTTTTTCCTATTATATGAAATTGAAATTAATTTTTTATCGTGAATTTCAGCAATGACATGATGAAATCCGAAGTAATTTTTTGAAATTTACTAATTATAAAATCGAAAAAAAAAAATTTTTAATACAAAACTTTTTATTAAATCTGAATTTCAAAATTCTCAAATGTCAACATCTTTTCTCGTTTTGCCATAATATTTTTCCATTTGACAATTGGACGCCAGCGTTGGTTGCAGGTCGGATTAGGAGCTCGGAGATTTGCACGGCGCAGTCGTGAAATTAGCGGCAAAATGCGCCATCGCGTGCACCAGATCCCCGAGAACGGAGCGAGAGAGACAGAGAATCGAAGTAAACGAACCGATAGCCACGAGCGGGTTACGGGAAACGAAAAAAATCGCGCATTGCGGCAAGATCAGTGTGTCAAATCCTCCATAAATTTAACTATTATGTCGCTAACAATCGCAGAATGGATTTCTACTCCGCGGATGCAAATATCAACGGTGGATTGAATTTTCAAACGGGGTACGTCATTGAAATTATTTTGCAATAATAATTTTTTTAATTGCTCAAAAAAACTTACTTTCAGTCTTTTTAATTTAAACACTCGTAACTAAAAAAATTATTTTTCATCGTTAATAACACTGAGAATAAAATGCGCTATATTTTTGTGTATACAAACGTTTAATACACAGGTATATGTGTATAGATGCACATAAAAAAGTGGTACATCGAAGGTAACGTATGCGCGTGTCCAGTGACCTCGTACTCGCATCCCCCATCCATCTCTTTGGCTACACTTCCCCAGATGCACCCTCGAGAGAAACGTTAGATGAAAAAAATTGAGCGAAAAAAATATCAAATATTTCCTCGTGTGCCCTGGAGATGATATAATTCTCGTTGTCACAATAAATCACGTGTAAACTCGTGATAAACTGCGAATTAAAGGGTCACATCGTTCGTGCACTGGGAGATAAAATTTTATAAAAAAAAGTGTGCAGTGAAATATTCGTTGGAAAATGTTTACACGCGTTTATTTTGAGATTAAATGAAATTATTTAGAATGAATTAATTTTTATTTAAAGTAAATAAATTTGGATATTAAATTATTTATTTTTAAATTTGAGAAAAAAATTTGCGTCGTTTATATCTGCCATGTTTGCAGCATCTTCCTGGGATGAAGACACGATAAGGTACACAAGCCATATACATATTCCATTACATTTATACAAGCGTCTTTGTTTTGATTTAAATATTTGATTTTTTAAAATATTTTTATTTCAGTAAAAAAAATTATCCTCTAATTATTTTGTAATATCCTACAAGTGGTCTCTGATATTTTATTTCAACAATAATAATTGACAATATTAATTAATTATTTTAATAATTCAGTGTCCATGAGGGGAATATTTTTCGATAGTTTTTATTATCCGTTTATTCAATAAGAACAAACATCCCCAATTTTAATCAAATTATAAATATTTTTTGATTCCATACATTTTTACGTATTAATTTTTTTTGGAAAAATATTTCCTATGTTCTTCGTGAAAGAAAAAAAATTGGGAATGCAATTCTAAAATAAAACAGCAGAAATCTGGATCCGTAAAACGCGAATTTTAGTCCTCTGGGATCCAAATAGGCCCCACGCGTCCGCTGAAAGGTTAAAATATCCAAATATCGCCGAAACTTCGGCACGTGTTGCCTGATATATTTAATTCATTTACTTTGCTCCATTCTAAAGTTGGCTATATTTAACTACGTCTCCTATGAAAATTTCATAAATGTACCTTCAAAGTTCATTCAGTTTTTGTTCACATTGTTTTCGCCCCTTTTATAGAGCACATAATCAAATTTTTAAAAAACATAACAAAAATAATTTTTTTTGTTCCTTACAATAAGTAATATTAAAACTACTTATAAAATGATTATGAACTATTAAATAGTATTCAGAACAAGGTACACTACGAAAATTCAATTTTCTAACAGAAAAACGTCTAAATTTTAACAATATATCGTCAAACTTATTTCAGTCACAAATAAGCAATAAATTTCTAAATACTCAATAAATTCCATAGCATGAAAACATTTTTTTGCTCCATTTTTAAAAACGATCTCCGAAAGAATTTTTTTTGCGAAATTATCCATTCGAACTCAAAACAAGTAGAAAGTGATTCTCATTACCCCTGTCCTTACCTCATCGATGATTAAATATCGTACAAGGGACGAAAAGCTCGTACTGACCCGCATTACCAGCGTCAGATATGTCTGAACGGGCGAGTGCAGTGTGAAGGGAGCCGAGTGGGGGGAGACAGCGAGAAGGTGGGCGCGAGAGAGCGCCGACGCGTCTCACGCGAGGCAGGTCAGGGCTGGGCTCACATCAGTCCGCTGACCGCGCTCGTGCTGTAAACACCGTCGTTGTGTGCCTCGTCTCGTATTTGTTTGCGCTGCCGCCAGAAACGCACGCACACGCATACGTGCTCGCACGCACACTCATATATACAAACTGTGTATAAAAACTTGTTTCTAACCTATATAAAGGAGCGTTCAATCGTTTTCGTTGTCAATGCATCATGTACGCGTAATAAACATTGATAGCAACAATAAAATCACGCCCGTTCCACGTGTTTAAACGCGTAGCAATGTTCTTACATTATTTTCGTTGCACATCAACTGTGTACGGGTGACGCGAGTGCAGCGCGTACGTTTGAGTTTTTTTCCGCGCTGTATATCGTGCTTCAACCGATATATCTATACATACATGTATATATCTGTGGGTGTGCGCGCGTAAGAAGTCACCACCACCGACACGACTGGTTAGCCATCTCTCGCCCGATTTTTTAATCCCTTCGCAATTTCCGTGATCGCACGGCCTTCCCGCTCATCCTACTGTCGCGAATTTGCGATTAATTTTCAAGGTACGTTTCATTTTTTCCTATATTTTCTCCCTAACTCAATTCGTGTCTGCTCTGCATACTCGGCGATTTTGTGCTGATCCACTCGCTGTATGCAATCCCGTGAGTGTGTTACGTACGAACACATTTATATGCGGATCGAGCGCGTATCTAGTGGCGTTTCCGCGAGGCTTCTCCCCCCACTCTCACACTACTGACAGCTTGGTCGATTCACTGCTCCGGAGCGTGTTTTCCCGGGTCTTTCCGCCAAAAAAAAAAAAGAGCAATAGAGCGAAACAAGTGCTTGTTTACAACGATTGCTCTCTTTTGTTTTCCGTATTCTTTTGTTTCTTTTTCCCCTTTCGTTTTCGAGTTGAGCATTTTACGCACTCGTTTTATTCTGCCGTTATTATATATTGTTACCGAATGCATTATACTGTATAGTTTGCAAGGGCTCTGTTGCTGGAACGCGTCTCGCAATAAAGTACACACACGTATAAAAACGAGCATATACATTCCGCGTTTTAGATCGCATCACTCTTGCGCTTTGGTATACGACTCGAAAATATCGTAAATATTGGCGTGCTCGATGTACAGCTACGGTGGCTACGGTGAACAATTCGGGGATTACTCGCAAGATTACGCGGCTTACGATAATACATTGAGGTGAATTATGATTTTTATTTGTTGATTTATTTTAATTTAAACTTTTGATACGGTTTTTTTTAAATCCTGCGCGGACAAGGACGCTACGAGGATTCTCATTTTCATGCAAACGCGTTTATCGCGCTCTCGCTTGTACGGTCAAACTGCGATCGTGTTTAACCTAAAAGAAATCGCGCATCATGCTAAATAAAATGCAGTATGCAGCGTCAACGTATCGCGAAACTGAATCTTTGCTACATTCCTTTCGTATTTCACTGTCGCCAAGCGAAATTTCTGGTTTGTAGCAATGTAATTTAAATTTGCGTCTCGTCTCTTTTTTTTTATTTTCCTCGGTTCCTCTTTCCTCTCAGGTAGTGCACAATAAACAAAAAAAACGTTTTTAATTTGTTATATTTTTTATTCCTGGTCACAAAATGGATAATCATCATTACATTACATCTTACGTACATTGAAATCTATTGAAATTTTTTATTTAATGTCAAAACAAATTGAATTAAAATTTTTGTGTCTCTTTATTTATAAAATTGATGAATTTCATTAAAATGTTTTGATGTCATGCATCAGTTGGAGCGTTCAGCCGCAGGAATATCAGCAAATCCCTTCAACGGATCTGACAACACAGGGAGGCTCGCTTGCCAATCAGGATTCAAATTTAGCAGCAGGACGAGACTTTGCAAAATATCGCAAAATGACGGATCAGCATGAACAACAACCGAGAGATGATTCAAGAACGAATCTCATCATCAATTATTTGCCTCAAAGCATGACGGAGAAAGAGCTCTACAGTATGTTTGTCACTATAGGACCGGTTGAATCATGCAGAGTCATGAAGGATTATAAAGTGAGTATTGCAGACAATTGCTTCAGTTTTTTGATCTGCCGATACTTGGATAGCTTTGCCAGAGAGTCTTTGCTCTCGAGCAAAGTAAAATAATACATGAACGTCGTATTCGCGTATTCCTTAGAAATGAGACATTTAAAATGATTAGAAAATGTGAGAACATATAAGTAATAACAACCAAACGTGGTCCCCCTGATCTCAGATGTAATAATGTCTTTTCTTTTTTTATTTATTTTTTTGTTCCAACCTAGACTGGCTATAGTTACGGATTTGGCTTTGTGAACTATGCCAAAGCTGACGATGCAGCTACAGCCATAAACACCCTGAACGGTCTTCAAGTACAGAACAAGCGATTAAAAGTGTCGTTTGCACGTCCTTCTGGGGAGGAAATCAAAGAAACTAATCTCTACGTCACGAATCTCCCAAGGTATAACATTGCCTTTGGATCTCGAAACGCAATGCTTTTTTTTCGTTTTTTTTTTTCTCGTTCACGGTTTTTGAATTTTGTTACTCCCGCGATTCTCTCCACTCCACATCGGACAAACTTGGTTTTTTTTTCTCTCCAGTTATTAACGCAGAATCGATTGGTTCGTGACACGAAATGAAAATGAAGTATCTAAAATCTCATTAAAATTATTTCAGAAATATAACGGAGGCCCAGATTGAAGATATTTTCAAAATGTACGGGCGTATCGTACAGAAGAATATCCTCAAAGACAAACTGACCGGTTTGCCACGTGGCGTTGCCTTCGTCAGGTGAGTTAAATCTTTTTCTCTTCACTCTCAATCTTATTATATATTTTTTTTCACAATATCGGAATTCCTCGGTCGAGGAAAAAAAAATATCCGCTCGTATTCCATTCGCGTCTAGTCTCCATAAAACGAGTTTAGAATTTGGATGAAACTCAAAAGCAATGAACAGCTGTTTGAACACCGTGATTGAAAGCAACATTATGCAATTTTAAACATATAATTCCCTTTGGTGTACGCGTCGTCTGCTATATACTCTCTTCTATCGTGGATACATATATGTCTATATAAATAGATATATCGTATATTTATTTTTCGAAGTCGTGCTCCGTGCCAGAGTATTTCTGCTCGAGCTACCTGGCCTGAAAGCCGCACTTGCACAATTTCATTTTACGCCTCTTCTATAAGCGACCCACTTTGCTCCAAAAACTCGGCCAGCCAAGTCGCGCGCAACCCCTCGAGAACTTCTTTCTTTTCATTTATCCGCCTTCTTCTACTTCTTCTTCTTTTTTTTCACGAGGAATATTTTTTTCTCTCCGAACAATAGACCGTATGAAAAACTGGCTTTTCCGGCCGCTTCCTGATGTTCCTCCCCTCTCGTGGACAGTACGCTTTCCGCAGATATTAATGCGCTTTCTTTGTGTGTAGGGTTCAAATTTAAGGTTTTTTTTTTGTTTTTTTTGTTCATGCCCTGTACCTGACAGATTCGACAAGCGCGAAGAGGCCCAGGAGGCGATAAACCATCTACACGGTACGATACCGGACGGCGGATCGGAACCACTCTGCGTTAAAATTGCCGAAGAGCACGGCAAACAGAAGGCTGCTTACTACGCTGGCTGGCAGGCTGGATACAATCAGAGTCGTGGTGAGTATTTTTCAATCTTACATTACATATTATTTATCTTTATATTTTATTTTTATTCCACTTTTTTTTTTCTTCATCATTCGTAAGACTTTTGCATCGTTCGAAAAGTATCCTGAGGATTTTTTTTTCTTTTTTTTCGGACTCGATCACGTTGCCGATCGATTATGGTCCATTTTATTTTTTAACTTCATTTTATTGATATTTTTATTATTATTATTATTATTAACAGCGTCATGCAATTACTCCATTTTAGTTCACTAATTATTTTCAGTTTATCCGCATATCCATCAGTGAGTGTGCGTTTGTCGTTTAGCCCCCTCTATTCTTTTTTATTCACTCTCACGTAGAAGACTCTCGTACTCATCTACACATAGGTAGAAACAAACATAAAAAATGGTGTTAGTCGTGGCTTGTTCTTGTATTTTGGTTATTTTTTATTATTACTTTTTTTTTAATTTTTGTTTGTAATTTTTGTTCTCCCCGTATCGTCGATTATGGTTCGTTTTGGCATGCATAATTCGGATTTAGCTGGTTCCTTCTCGTTTCGTTATTTTTTTTTCTTTATTTGTACAGCAATTGAAATTTATCGCACCACTTGTAATTATCGTATTCGTGTTTATTCTAATACGTACCTATTTTGCCAGATAAGCCGTTCGCCTCTAAGTCGGATACCAACAGCTTTTCGCATTAGATCGCAATGTTAACGAAAAGAAAATGAAAGAAAAAGAAAAGAGAGAGAGAGAAAGAGCGAGAGTAAAGAGAAAAGTAAAGTAAAACTAAAAGAATGGAGAATTTGAATTTGCGCGCACCTCGACGCAGCTGCAAATGAGCAAAAGCAAGAACACGATTAATTTAATTTTTCGTTGTTTCCGAGTGATTTTTGTTTTTTTCTTTATCCGTTCGACTCGTAATTTGTTTTTTTTTTAATTGCGCGCACGGTTGCTGCTGTACATAATACGAATCAATTGCTCAAAACGGAGTCGCGGAGCGCGCGTCCTGTGCGTGCTTCGCCCCGAGTCTGAAATTCGGGTGCGCCGTTTGATTTTTTTCTGTTTGTTGTCGATTTGTCACACGCGCACAAATACATCTCAGTCACACGGTCACTGTTTCATGCAACGAGAATACTCACACATGCACGCCACAGGCATTAAAGCCGAACACGAAAAAAAAGAGAAAAAAAAACCAAACACATTGTTAACGTCTTTATCGGAAACCAAATCGAGCTCTCTGGGGAACGACGGCGAATTCTCGTAAATGGACATCGTCTCTATCATCATTCCCGAAGTGTGTTTTGTGTGTCGTGATTGCGGGGGCGACCGAGACCGCATCGAGGAACATTAGCGAAAATGCACACCAATAAATCGCACGCGGCCCAAAGAGAAAAGCGTATAGAACGAAAAAAAAAAAAAAAACTAAAAAAACGGAATGAAGCGAGAAGCGAGGGGGCGAAAAGTCTGTTCGCTTGTCCGAGAATTTATTGACGCTAGACAGAGCATCAATCGAAAAAAATCCATTTGTACCGAGACACAGCCACTGAACCTCAGTGTCTCGATTCGTCATTTTTTTTTCTGGTTATTGAATATTTTTTTTTCTACCCTCCCTTACTTCGGATCTCTCGCCATCCTGGACTACAACGTGGCAACCGTCGACTTTCAATTGTATCGATAATTTATACACTCACTCATACACAAAAAATATATATAAATATATATATAGAATTTTTCCGTTAAGTTTACGTCGATACGACAAAAGTGACTCTTTGCACACGCCATTGTTTTATATATTTCCGAAAAAAAATGAAAAAAAACGCAAGACGAAAAAATCTTTATTAGGAGTAGAATGTCACGTTGCTTACGTCGAGTAACTTTTTGTATACTGCGTCGTGTAATCATTTCTAAAAAATATATTTTTTCGTAAAAAGGAAAAATATTTACACTGATTTGTTGTATCCTCATCCAACATATCATCTCTCCATGACTAAACTTATTTCACCAATTTTTCGTCAAGTTGCTCAACCGTTTAACTCTCGTCGATTTAATTCAATTCTTTTGTTCCTCATATCTTGAGTTCGGGAAAAGCTTTTTGTCCTCATTAATTGTTACAACGATAATTAGATCTTTTTGCCTCGATCGTAGACAGCCTGAGGAAAGTTTTCTTTTTCTTTACATAAAGGTATTTGCATACACACTTGCAATTTATACGATCATAGATCTCTTCAACGAGAGTTTTGGCTGCCGACTGCAAGTTACGTATGTCGAGCTTTTTCGTATTTATTTTTATTCTCCCTTTCGTTACGAATTATTTTCCTACTTTCATTCGTCTTTCTTTTTCAATCGTTTAATTATTCTCAGATGCATGGCTATGTCTTGTGGCGCTACAAAGATTTAAAAAACAAATTAAAGATCCCTTTGAAAGAATTAATATCTACATTAATTTTTCTCTGATTCAGAACTTGAATAAAGATATTTTAACCTTCCATTTCTATTTCATTGCTTACCAATCGACGAAGGAGAGTGTCTCTATGCAACGAGGAAAAAATACCAGCACTATCATAATTATCACAATTAGGATTGTGAGCTTGACGGTCGACTATATATATTTATATATACATCTATATTTAAATATTAAATTGCTTATAAATCGAATTCCGCAACGTTGCTGATGAAAACTTGACGCAATTTTTATCTTAGAGACGCACAGAGCGAGAGAGGGACGGAGAGAGGAGAGAGAGATATAAAAGGAAAAAAAAACGAATGCGTGAAAACGATGTTCCAAGATCGATATAATGTATTAGGAAATCTGAGAATTATTTCGTGAACTGTACAAAACGTCAATCGACAATGCTCATATTTTCAACGATAAATCAAAAATGAACTTAGCATTTAGATCGGAAAAAACGAAATATTACGAGTCACGATTCTCATTCCATTGGATAGCAATGGATTTACAAACTCTGTATAATATTCCGCTTAATCGTAGTTTTATTTCCCTAAATCAGCTCACGATAGGAAAAAAATGAATCTTTACAGACTCTGAATTATCGATAAAATAAAAAAAAATATCCGAAAGAGTTTGATATTTTAAATTCTATCGAATATCAAAATGCTTTACAGAGCTAAATAATTCAGTAATGAAAAATTGTACATGTAGAAAATTAAACGTGGTTGGAAATAATCCAAGTCGAGCCAAAAGCTTGTATCTTTCGAAAGATTTTTCTTTTCAAGGTCACTGTTGTTATACTTATCATTGTTAATGGTTATTCGGTGTTCTCTCTCCCTTGCTCTTGAACTCTACTTAAACGTTTCACACGACACAAGACTCCCACTGCGCCCGAAAATTTTCCCACGAGGTGAGGACGTAAAACATTGTATAGCTAATCAACGAATCGTGGATAGGAAAACATCAGCGTGACGAAGCTCACTCGATTCGTCGTCCTTGGAAAAATACAAAGAAAAATTCAACCATGAAATTTCGCGATTCGACAGAAAATTTGAAAAAATATTTTCAGTGTGCTGGTATTTGCTCTTATCGAAAAATTGGTCATATTTGAAAAATTTCTCGTCTTCAGTGTTCTGATTTTATCACCGACTTGTAACCGTGCCAATATTTTTTCCCTAAAAATTTTTAGTGATAATTGCAGTAAGCAAAAAAGAAAAGTTTTGAATAAATACGAGTATGCGTTTGAAAGATGTCAAATTTCGCTTGTCAAGGAAAGCTCCAAGCTTTCTTTATAGAAATATCGTAGAAACATTTTCAAATTGTAAGAGACAGCATGATTAGAAAAATATATTCGTTTTATGAATCTTTATCACGAGTGACAAGAATGGAGCTTTTCTATAAATAAAATGCACAAATCAAAAATGGCAAAGAGGAGTTAGACTAAACCGAGTAATAAATAAAAATTTCTTATTAACTGTGATAGACAGATACAACGCGAATAATATATCCAAGAAGGAATGCTTCGACATTTGGATGATTTTTGTGCTCTGAGGAATGTGTAAGCGTGAGTGTGCTCGATCGTGAAACGATGAGGTCGGACGTAGGAATTGCAACTCTTTCTCCGAAAGAGAAGATAAAATAAAACCGAGATAAAAGAAGAAGTGAGAGAAATATGTATATACGAGTATTGCTAATACGGAGAAAAAAAAAGATTTTCCTTAGATTTACAATTAGCGAGGAGGAAAGGATTGTAAGGCCCAGCGTCGAGACGGCTGCAAGGAAGAGGATGGGCTCGAAAAACAAGTCTAATAGTGCTAACGATGGCTGTGATATGAATAAGAAGGAGCCATAGGAATAATTAATAAAAAGAGAAGAAGATATCGCCGAATATCTAGTGTGTATCGAAAAAGATAAAAAAATGGGAAATAAAGAAGAAACCAGATGTTGGAAAGATATTTGAAAGGATCGTGAAATTATGAGTAACACAATACACGACGTTTTCTCTCACTAATTCTGCTAGGTCAGCTAGTACAGTAAGTGGCTCCGCTCCTAGGGGAGCTTTTTGAGCTCTCATTCAGCCAAGGCTCCAAATTTATTACTGTACGTATATCTAAATATACATACGTTAGTTGAAACACTATTATTATATAAATATTTATTATTATATTAAAATTAAAGATCCAAGTGTATGAGAAGCTACGACGTATAATTATGTCTCTTCGACTTTGAAATTATCTCAGCGACACGACTTAGCATGTTGTAGATTAATATTCATAATTTATTCCGTTGTTTATATATTTATATTATATGTTGTTAACTGAGCGATGACGAGTCTCGAGAAGAACGAAAATTGTTACGTAATGCGAGCTCCGATTTTCAGGATTTTTATCATTCTCTTTATCTCTCGACAATCATCGATTTTAGTTGAACGATTCGATACTAAGAGCGATTGTTAATTTAGAGCGTTTCTGCCGCTATACATGAATATTGCTAAACTGCTAAACAAAATTGATTTCGTTTGATCCCAGTCGCATTGTACAAAAATGAGCGCGTATTCGTTGCGCTCTGATTGAATTTTTGGCCACGGTGTATCCGAAAAAGTAGCATTTCCTTTTATCCCTGGAACATTGCCAGAGCGCATTAGATCTCATCTACGCAGTCTCTTTTTTCTTCCTTCTCTCCGACTCTGCACACTTGTTCTTAAATTATAAAATAACAGTGGAAAGAAATCAAAAGAAAAAGAGCAAAAGAATAAAAGAGTGTACTGAAAACGGGTTATAAATTTGTTCAGCAGCCTGGCAAAGCGTCTTGCGACTCTACTTCCTCTCATTTTTTTTACGAATGATCCTCCGAATCGACGGACTTCGAATATTCATCTCGTAGACGATCCACAAACTTTTTCTTCCCGTATTGCATAAACATATATACCGTATATACTCAAACATATACATGTATATATGTGTTGACGTTTCACAGAGAAAATCATTTTTATTGCGTTTGATTTGTTTCGTTGATGTATTTTATTTGATTATTCCCTGAGCAGTGAGAGCTTGATTTTTGATTTTTTTGAATAACGACGTCTCGGTGTTTCAGGTGGTGGACGAGGAAGAGGCAGCACGGGCGGGTCATCCGCCGTGGTCGTTAGCGGCAGCACCGGAACCGCCGGGACAACTCTGGTCGGTCGAACGAGCGGTTACGGGACCCGGGGTGGTCACCACGGCGGTGGATTTATCGGCGGGGGCGGCGGAGGTCCAGGCGCGATGAGAATGGAAAAAATACATCCGCATCGTTTCAATCCAATCGGGATGGGAGGCGGCGGTGGTTACGTACAATCGCACTTCTGGTGATTTCGTAACAGTCGAGGGTATCGTTCATCGATCATTAAGAAAGCTCAGCAGCTGCTCGCACTCGTAAAGGGATCCAAGGAAAGTCCACGAACATCGTGATGATGACGTCGTTCTTCTTTTTTCATTTTTTTTTCCTTTTTTTTTTTTAATTTTTAACGTCTTCGAATAGTGCATTCGAAATACGAGGAAGGCTGCGCACGAGCCATAGGACTTTCTTCGGCGAATCTATCATCTTTGTCTCCTAACGCTGATTCATCCGATTTCATCCAACTTCGCTGACTGAAAATTGGCTACTCGCGATCTCTCGCAGTGATATTCGAAATTTCGAACAATCTCGGAATTCGATAATACGATATATATATTTTGTCTCGTAATTTCTCATTTTTTAAATTTATGTCGCGTAAATTAAAAAAAAAATTGTTAATAACTGATTTTAGGCGACTTTCGGTGTCTTCGTCACAGTGGGCAGATCTCTTCACTCCCATTAGGCTTTCTCGCGGCCCTCGTCGATCTTTAACAATCAATTTGGACAATGAGTTTTTTTAATTCGTCATTAGAGGCATTCGAGATAAGGCCAAAAAGAATGAACAAAAAATTAACTAAATCGTAGGGCTGCGAGACGTGATTATTAAAAAATAAAATTTTAGGAAATACTTTGACGCGAATTTTGAAAAGGTGTAAATATTAAGGAAAGTTCCGTGCCACTCTGCGTTAGACGGATGCTATTGACTTTTCATAGGTGACTAAATTTTTTAGTGAATATTAACGCAGCTCTCGTTAAGTGAAGCTTCATCGACTCTCCTTTTTACAATATCTTATTCTCTCCCTGTCTTTCTCTCTCTCTTTCTCTAGCCTCGTTCGGTTTGTCGATGATAGTATCAGTGCGTGTGAGAAAACGCGATTTTTATGACTGGCACGCAATCGTCTCGATATGAGACACTTTTGTTTTTTTATTGTGCCTTCGGGAGAGAAATTATATAAAATGGAGAAAATGTGAAAAAGAACATTGAAGCGAAGAAAATTGGGGAAAAGAGAACTGGATTTTTGTGGTCATTCGTGAGAAAAGGGATGTACATCGCGCGCTTGGTTCGCAGCCATTGGCTTCTTCCGAGTGAGTGATTCTCTGTTTGTGTTATTTTCTCATGAAAGACTCTGATCGTGTCAGTGGTTAGACACGAGGACGACGACGACGACGAAGTTACATTTTAGTGCGTCAAAAAAATGCGACGATCTTCACGAGACAGCGCGCAAAATGAAAGCAAACGAGATATCTGCTCAGCAAAGCATTTTTAACATCGCAACAAAAAAAAAGAATTACGGTTCACATACGACAGAAAATAAAAATGAGATCTCCGACGATATAAATTCAATCAAATAGTCACGTATTTTGCGCTCCTCGAAGCGAGGGCGCCTTCAAAATTTCTCAATAGAATTAATCTTTGAAGTAATAATTATATTACGTTTAACAGCTATATTGAAACTCATGAGTGTTTATGAAGTAGTCCAAACGAGGTAGAGAATCATCTCGTATTTTATCGAACAAACATTGACTTCGTTTTATTACTTGACCTTTAATTTTTTAATTATCAAGCTACCCCCATAGCTTACTTGATCCAAAACATTGTAAATATTGAATGAACGTGATGTTCTTATTTCTTCCCTCTCGTCGTGAAGACAATTGTTAAAACTCACAACTTAGAAAAAAATTTAACTTTACAACGGAACTGGAATTCCTCCGCATTTATCACAATGATTAGTCGATTACTCAAGCATGTACCAAAAACTTGTAATAAATTCAACATCCCCTGTGCAACGTCATCGAAAAGATCACTTTATTGAAAAGATACAAGTTAGGAATTTATTCAAACACTGAAGGAAATAAAAGAGGAAAAATCTTTGATAGTTGTTCATTTGACGCCTCGATGAAAATATCCTTCGATCGAACGGGGAATCTACCTGCTCGTGTCATCTGCAAAAATAAACAAGATATGTTGATTATACTAGAAAATCAGACATTTTATTAGATGTAGACAATTTCAGTATTGATTATAATTTTTAAGACGTAATACAAAAATCGGTTCACAACTCGAAAAAAAAATTATATTCACAATAATAATTGTGTTTTCACATTAATTTGTTTTGTTATTTATAATTACGAATACGAGAAAATGTAAAGGAACCTTTGGTCGAATCTAGTCCGTTGAGTCACGTAGGAAAAATTCGATGAACAATTCGTCGTTATCGTTGAGACGTCACGATGATTCGAGCTCGCCACGCCGTTGCCCTTCATGGGGCAGCTAGCATTCGTGAAGGAAAAAAGAGCTAAGAGCCCGATGATGGGCTACAGCGTAACCAGCGATGTCAATCCATTCTGCTTTTCATTTTCACAAAATTAATTTGAGTTCCACAAGGAAATTCACTCGCACTTCGACGGATATAAAAGTGACATTAAACTTTTGGTAAAAATTTTATTTATTTTAGTGCTATTTAATCGAAAGCTATTCGAAAAATTTACGCGGAAGAATTGGGAAATGCTCACCGAAGATGAGTTGAAATTTTTACAAAAAATTGAATTCGAATTACAATAAAAAATTTCACTTTTTTCGAAAAAAAAACTTCATATAAATGTATAGTGTTACTTATTGAAACTAATTAGATCGATCGAGTCATCTGTGTGTCAAGTGTCGATATTTTTACGAAGAACAATTGAAACATTTTTAAAATTAAAATTCGAATTACAATAAAAAAATTGCCACACCGTTTTCATAAAAAAACTGAATATTTAGTAAAAACTTTATATTATCTTTAGTGTTAATTATCGAAAGTAATTCGATCAGTCATCTACGTGCGTAAAGTGTTGAAATTTGAAAAAAAAAAGGACCGAACGAAACGAAGATCCAACCGAGACTGAACGATCTTTGAGAAGAAACAGAAAATTTATATGCAACTGTCGAGAGGAGGGTACTCGGCTGAGCAGGATGTTGCGGCCTGGAGATTGACTCGGCGCTGCTGGAAAAGGAAACAGGAAGGGGCGGTAATCGCGACCAAGATATGGTGAAATTTTTTTTTTCATCCTCTCGTTCAGACAGGAGAAAAAAAACAAGCAAAGATAACGAGAAGAAATAATTCATCATTTGGCTCAAAAGATACGATTTTCGTGTTACGAAAATATATTTTTTTTCTTCTTCAACGTGACTCCACACTGGCTCTAAGACGAGAAAAGCAGAGTCAAAGGAAAGATTTAACGTGTCGCTGGGCGTGTACGTGCCTTCGCACACAAGTATCCGGAAAAAGAATGAAGAAGCGAGTCAACCCCGAAGGCAAGAGGTCTTGTCACACTTGACACACTTGCTGGCAAAATCCCCGCACGTTCGTTACTCGGGGAAAAGATCGGTCCGGGCTACACAGCCCCATCCCTTGACCCAGTCCATGAGCACGAGCACTCCGCTCAACAGGGAATTTCTTTCACGTACACACAGTTTTTTCTTCTGACCTTATTTAATCCTCCAAGAATTTTTAACTTCAAGTTTTTCTTCGTTTCTGTTTTGTTCCTCTCTCCACAACTGCGAGCCCACTTCCTTTTTTACGGAAATTGTGCAATAAATTGGAGGCTGCACGACGAATATGAAATTTTCTCAGAAGAAATGTGTATACGGGTTTACGATCTCAATAAATTGAAATTTTTAAGGTGTTTCGGTAGTAAAAATGAAAATGATAATTTGATGGAATTCGGACAATACGAGGAAAGTGAAAATATTTTTTTTTTTCATTTTTTTAGTTTTCATATTTACTGAGTAATTAATTTAAAAAAAAAAACATTTTTATACTTATACGTAGAGACACTGTGTATAAGAAGGAATTTTGTTATTTGATTACTCAAGAAAGATGTGGATGAAAATTTTGAAAAAATGAATTGACGTTTTGACATCAACGAATATTATCGCTAATTTTAGCTTTTTTTAAATTTGAATTCTCCATGTGTTTTACAGGAATTTTTGTTTATTGTGTATTGCAACCCCTCAAAATCCACTCAACATTTTATCTAACCAAAATAAAACTATTTCTATGAATATTCGACAAAAATAATAAAAAATACATTTGAAATATTTTTTCGAAATATAATTAGTTTCATAAAAAAGTTTTAAGATTATAATTCATCAAAATGTGTAATTGTGACTCTTTTTTATAAAACTAAATTTTCCTTAAAATATTTTAAACGCATTTTACGTTATTTTTGTCTATTCCTCATAGAAATAATTGTACTTCAGTGGAGTAAGAAACGAAATTCCAATTTATCAAATTTGAAGCAACCGTACACAAAAAATAATGAAATAAAAAATACAAAATGTATTAAAATATTAACAGTATAAAAAAATCATGAAGATAAAAATGAAAGAAGATATCTTTTTCGACATCCGTTTGAATGAAAGTTTTATCCGAATCTGAATGAAGCGTATCTGTTATTGTGCGCAATATGCGTGTAATGACACTGTGTGTACAATATACATGACATGATAATGTCTCGTACGGTTTTCGTTCCCTCATTTCCGCCGTGGCAAGAGCAACACCGAAACCGATTACCGCTCCGAAAATCAAATAAGATCCTCGCATTAGGAAAAAACGATAAAAAAATTTTACCAAGTCTTTTACAATTCGATTGTAAAATTATTTTAAAAAATTACGAAAAATTTAATTTTTATAAACAATTTGAAGAAAATTAGCCAAATTTCCGGCGCGACAGACATGAGAAATCACGCGCGATCTACTTGGTATGAAGTTTGGAGCGAAACTGAATCTGATTCAGAGAATCCGAGGGGTGAACCGGAGACAGAGTGACTGTATCACGGGGAGGCTCCGGAACACGTGCTGGTCCCCTCTATAACGTATATTTGTCTCTATTTTTTCTCTCTCTTTCTCTTCCTATCGTCTCTGCTATTCTGTTTCAACTCGGCATTTGCTCGTGTTTTTTTTTCTTTATACGAAATGAGGGAGCCAACGAAACAGAATTCTCCAAGCCTCGCAACAGCATCTCACGACGATTTTTTACGTTTGTGTATACAAGGCTGGAGTAGGACGTGATGTCAGTGTGTTACGTTGACGTTACAGTTTGCCAAAAACTGATCGTCCAGTGATCTCAACGGAATTCGTGCCCAGATGTTTTTTTTTATTTTTTTTTAAATTTGGAAATCTCGGAGCGGAGATTTTAAAGTGAAAAGTAAAAAAAATGTAAAAATAATGGTTTACCAAATAATAATGAGTGTCGAGAAATTTTTATTATTTTTTGAAAAAATTTTAAGACCTATCAATAAAATCAAATATGTAAATGTGATATACGAATTTTTGAAAAAATAGATCATAAGAAAAGGAGCCAACATGTTTAATTTTTTTTGAATAAACAAGAATTGTTTTATAAAAAAGTTTAATTGTCTCATTAAATTTGCTACTCAATCGAAAATTCAAAATTTGAAAAAAAAGAAACTTAAAATAATTTATTTTGAACGCAGTGCGAGAGATACAATTCGGCGTGAGATACTGGTACAGTGATGATAACAAGATGTGTCGGTTCTGTGACGGTAACGCAGGCCTCGAGACACGCATTCCAATCAAGCTGTTGCTGGTGCGATAGAAATGCGGCCGATAAGATAGATCGTGATGTGAATAAAATCTCTTGCGCTCGCTGTAAAATGAAAAACGAGTGGAAAATGTTAATTCCCTGTCAGAAAAATTTCGACACAAATAATTTTTGAAAATTTCGGTTCTCATCGTCATGATAATTCAAACAAAAAAAATTTTTTTTGTTAAATCTTGTCTTCAATATTTTAGAAAGTTTTAAGAAATTAATTGTGATAAAAATCTTTTCGATCGGAATAAACATTTTTATTTTAAATATTTTTTTTATTTCAGTTTTCGTCATCACAAAGTTAAATTTAAAAAAAATTGTAGGAATTATTCATAAATTTTTATAAAGTTTTAGAAAAAGAATTTTTATCTTTGAGGCACGCGTTTGTCTCACGAGTCTAGTATTTTGAAAAACACTTCAGCAAAATATTTTTCAAAACTCGATCCCACGTGGAGCTTCTGTATTTCCGGTTTGCAAAGTGCCAACTCGCTCGAATTGCTACTCGAGAGCACATGCGTTTGAGTACAAAAAAAATTTGAGTTCGTCTCTGGGAGATTACAAAGCGATAGAGGGTGTTTCAAAATTAATTAATAAATTAATTATTTGTGTTAATTTTCTGAATATTATCAGATAAAGATTTTATCAACACATTTGTTGGTTGTAAAATATACGAAATATTTTGTCTTATAAATAAGTGAAAAATTTCGTGATTTTAAATTTAAAAAAATCGCAATAAACAAAGCGCATCAAATAATTCGAGTACAAAAATTAAATTATCAATATGCAGTTTTTCAAGTTTAAATTAAATTTACTTAAACATTTTTCCGCATTTTTTTTCAAGGCAAAAGGAAGAAAGTTCATTAAATAATCCGACTAATAATATTTCATTTCAGAAATACTGAATTTTTTATTTTCTTGCAATTTTTCACTAAACTTAGAATAAACTTTCCTCCCGAGTCACGCGGTTTTGTCTTCAAGAAAAAAAAACAAAGTTTATCAAATCATCCGAGTGCGTTTGGAAGTTTTCGTTTGCGCCACATGTCACAAAAAGTTTACGTATCCGCGATCCGCGTGGGAGCTTTTTCCCCATTTATCTCTCTACAGCGTTCCTCTGATCGCCAACACGGACAATATTTCAAAATACGTTTCGCATCTTCTCTCGCCGACATCACTCATTTTCGATAATTTCTCATAAACTCTCATAATCCAAAATAACATTAATTTTATTCCTTCGATCGTAAGAATACAAAAAATACATCTTCAGTAGAAAAATACTTATAGACCTACGAGCCAGCTCTCGTGAAAATATGTAATTTATATACATACGTGATATGCGAATGAAAAATTTATTTTTTATACTTTCAATGACTTTTATGATAAAAAATGATTTTTTATGAAAAAATGAGATAGCGCGATGATGAGATTTCGATCAATACTCGATCGTGACCGTCTTCGTTTTTAAATATTCGTTCAGGGCTTCCTGTCCGAGGTCCTTGCCGAATCCGGATTGCTTGAAGCCTCCGAAAGGAGCAGCGACGTCAGTTTTGTTGTACGTATTAATGAAAACCGTTCCGGCTTCGATTTTCTCCGCGAATCTCATCGCTCGGCTGATGTCCTTGGTGAGGACTCCCGATGCCAGACCGAACTCCGTATTATTGGCACGCGCAATCATGGAATCCATATCGGTCGATTTGAACTTGGAAATGATCATTATCGGTCCGAAGGATTCCTCCTTGGCGATGTACATGTCGTCCATGACGTCGGTGAAGACGGTCGGCTCGAAATACCATCCGGGTGTGTTCAATCGTTTGCCACCGCAAACCAACGTCGCGCCCTCCTCGACACCGCGACGAACGTAATCCAACAATTTGTCCAAATGAGCCTTGTGATTCTGCGGGCCGTGCGACGTCTTGCGATCCAAAGGATTTCCGATTTTTAGTTTTTTCAACTCTTCTACGACTCGTCGAACGAATTCGTCATGAATGGTTTCCTCGACGAAAAGACGACCTGAATAAAATCAAATTTTTTAGTGTGATGTTGAACAAAAATTTTGAAAAAACAATTTGCAAATTTGATGTTTGCGAAATTAAGTTTTTTTTAAATTTTCATTTTATAATTCTAAATTTCGTAAAATATTTAATTCTTTTTATTAACTAAAAATAATTGTGAAATTTTGCGAATCTTTTTCAGCAGAGATCGCAATCTTGATTTTGAAAATCGCTCTTTTAAATATTTTTGTCAAAAAATCAAAAATATTCAAAATTTTAATTGAAATCAATTCTCATTAATCAGCTTAATTTTGATTAACCTCATTATAAATTAAATTTCATTCGAACGTGCTATCTTTTTTGAATACGATAAAAAAAAATTGTTACCAGCAGCGATGCAATTTTCGCCCTTATTGAAGAAAACACTGCCCATGCCAAGTCTGACGGCCTGTTGAATGTCAGCGTCATCGAAGACGACGAGCGGGCTCTTGCCTCCGAGTTCCAGCGAGACTTTCTTCAAGTTGCTCTCACCGCAATTCTTCATGATAACTTGACCGATCGTCGTGGACCCGGTGAACCCGAGTTTCCTCACCAGTGGATGATTGACGATCGCCATACCCGCGACCGATCCGCTTCCTGGCACGATATTAATCACACCCGGAGGAATTCCGGCCCGCACCGAGAGCTCGGCGAATTTCAGAGCCGTCAGTGGCGAGCACTGGGAAGGTTTCATCACGACGGTGTTCCCAGCAGCGAGACACGCTGCCATTTTCCACGACAGCATCATCAGAGGATAATTCCAGGGCGTGACGAGACCGCAGACGCCGATCGGCTCTTTCCTCGTGAACGTCAAATTTCTGTTTGGTCTCGCGTGGGAAATCGGTATCGTCGAGCCTTGAATCTTGTCGCACCATCCGGCAAAATAACGCCAGGTCTCGATTGACATTCCCACGTGTGTTTTCAACGCCAGAGTGTAAACGGCTCCGGAATCGATACTCTCGATCGTCGCTAATTCCTCTTTATGCTGTTCCATCAGGTCAGCCAATCTATAATCAATTTTATTGTTAAACGTATTTAAAATAAAATTAAAAATTATTAAAGTAATTGAAATGTTTTTCACGAATGCAAATTTTTTGCGCAAAATTTAAAATTATAAAATAATTCATTTTATTGATTGGTAAATTTAATTGATAAAATTGATTTTGTTAATTAAAATTAATTTCAATAAATGTTAATGGATAAAAAACTTACTTAAAAAGTAATGCTCCTCTCTCTCTCGCGCTAATTTTACTCCATTCGCCGTCCTCGAAAGCTTTCTTTGCGGCTCTGACCGCTCGGTCGACGTCACTCTCCGAAGCGCTCTGCACCTCGCAAATGACGTGCTCGTCGTGAGGATCGATCGAGGGTATCGGCTTCGCTCCTCCGTCCATGAATTCTCCGTCGATGAACAATTGCTTCGGAAATCTCAGCTCCATGTTGTTCGCTCGGACCTCGACCGCATCGTATTTCGCCTCTCGACTTCCACCCGAAGAACCGCGACCTGCGATTATCACCGCTGTCGCGAACTCGAGGAACGCCGGTGACATGAACACGTCCGTGTTCTGCATCGTTATGTCCAAAACGTCTTTTATCTCCTCGACCATTCGTACGACGTCCATACTTCCTGCTCCTGCATTTTGAAATATTAAAATGTCAAATGAGTTTATTCAAAATTAATTCGAATAATTTTAGTATTTTTATTATTTACAGATGCATTTTTAAATTTTGATTTTTGGAGATTAAAATATCAAAAAAGTTTGTTCTAAATTCAACTTGAATAATTTAAGAACTTTAGGTTTTGCTGGCATTGATAATAGAATTGATTACTTTCAATTTTCAATTTTTCAGAAATTAAAATATCAAGTAAATTGATTTAAAATGTGACTTAGAACAGTTTTTGAAAGTTTTTTTAAGAGAGATTTTCTCAATACGAATATTTGAATTAATTGATATTTTCCAAAATTCAATAAATCACTTTCAAAATCATATTTTTAAAGATTAATTCTTATCTGCACTTTAAAAACAAAAAGATTTAGTCCAAAATCTAAAAAAATTTTGATATTTTTCAAAATCAACATTTTTAATAATTCTCTAATCATCATTCCAATTTTATTGAAAAAAATATATATCTCACCACACGCGAAAAAATCTGTATCGTCCTCAACATCAACATTGATGATACTATGCCAGATCTGTCTAATCGTTTCAATAGATTTTTTCTCCTCCTCCGTGAAATCAATTTTGGATTTCTCCTCGTTCGTTTTTCCATACTTGGAAGCCGGAATCGTCCGATTTCCGATCTTTATCCTCTCGACATTGACGAACGAGCCGTCTTTCGCTTCGATGAGCAAGCCATTTTCGTGAATTATTCCCGGTCTACCGTCGACGTCAACTTTATCCCCTTCCGGTTTTTTCCTCGTCCATAGACTCGATCCGAAGAGTCTGACCTCTTCGCCGTTCAGGAGTGTCCATGCACCGGGCGTGCTGTCTAACGCGCGTATAAAATTGTGCAATCCCTCGCCCGTCTTCGTCATATCGACTCGCTGAAGTTCCGGTTTGTTGAGCATCGCATCGTAAGTCGCTCCTTCGCTCGGCTGTATTATTTTCGGCGCTGTTCCTCGTGCTACGAGATTTACAGCTTCCCCCATCGATTTTATACCCTCCGGGTAGAGGAAATTGCTGTACAGACTGTCCAACGTGTCGGTCGGCTTAACGGGGCAAGGCTTTTGCAGGAGTATCGGTCCCGTGTCGAGGCCATCGTCAGCCCAGAATATCGAAAATCCTGCTTCCTTGTCACCCTCGATTAAAGTCCTAGGATAATTAATTTCAAAACGTTTTATCACTTTCAGTCGATTATTTCATTTTTCATTGCTTCTTTTTTGTAAATGTCAAAAAATCGGTAAAATTTGAGCACGCGAGTGCGTTTGAAAATTCTTTAATAAATTCTAAAATGATCCTAATTTTTTAATTTAATTTATGCAAACTTCGGCAATGTTCTTTAGAAATTCATTCAAATTATGAATTTTTGTTCATAATTATTTTCTTTAATTACCAAACATAATTAATATTAGTAACTGCCAGTTTGAAATTTTATGTATCTAAATTCTGTCGAAAATTTTTGTTTTTCATCGTTTTAACGACAAATAATTAAGTATAAAATTGTTAGTATCTTTATAAAAATAACGTATTACAAAATTTCAACTTTTTAATAGAAAGATGCTAAATTTTAATATTTTTATTGAATTTTTTTTCCATAAATAAAAATTTTTTTTTGACATTTTCCAAAAATAGACTATATCGGTCTGTTGTTTCAGCAGCTACTATCATAATAAACGATAAAAAAGTTTACGAGTAGACAGTGGGAAGAAAACAGGCTTGAACCGGTTATCAGAGTGCGGCTAATCAGGAAAAGCAACATTCTACGTTCACGGCTGAAAGTTCTCCATCATTTGAGCACATGCCACGGAGCCTTTCTCCACCACGTCGTTGATTACGAGTTTTCAATTCTTTGCCACGAGGCATAAATCTTTCTCGTCTGTTGATCGAGGAAAGAAAATTCACCAAAATCGGAGGAGGATAAATTCATTCCCCAAAAATTAAAATATATTAAAAATCTTTTTTTTTCGACTCATTTTTCGACATTTTTCCTCAGAGACAAACATTTTCCTGGTTTTGATCGATAGAAGAAAACGACGAAGAGAATTCAATCGCAAAAATTATAATGGATTGGAAAAATAGTGAATAAAGACAACAAAATTTTAATCTAAGAAATTCTCGAGACTGTCAAAGGGACATTTTCTTGCAAAAGCAAAATTATTCCTTGAGTTTTGTTTGGTAAAGAAAACAAGCGATAAATTGACGAAAAAGGCGCAATTGCAAAAATTGAAATGGATTTTTAAAAAAAATTATATTTTTCCATCTATAAAATTGTTCCGAAGCGAGTTCATACTTTCAGAAATTGTGTCGATGAATATTTACCAGCTCATTTCATTCTTCATTCAATTTTATTTGCAAAATGGAATATATTAAAAAAAATTGTGTTCAAGTCTCTTGAGATATTTGTTCCGAGACGGAAAAAATGTTCTTCATGTTCGATGTACAAAAACGCAAAAGAATTTTACAGAGAATTTAAACACGAAAATGATAATTTATTCAAAAAGCAATTTCCAAAATTATCTCAAAGCTGTCAGAACGAGTTGATAAATTGTGAAATTCCTATAATGAATGTTTACCACCTCATTACACCCTTTATTAATCAATTAAAAAATCGAATGCATTTCATTACAAGAATATTACAAATTATAATTTGTAATATTCCTATAATGAGTATTTACCACTTCATTGCACCCTTTATTAAAAAATCGAATAAATTACAAAAAATTTCTTGAGCTTTTGACTCCCTCGGCATTTCATCCCGAAAAATTTTTCCGCGTATCGATCGTCATAAAAAAAGACCACAAAAAATCTTCAAACAAACTTCAACCACAAAAATGATAATGGATTGAAAAAAGTACGATATATTTTCATCTAAAATAGTTTCGAGGCTGACAAAGCGAGTTAATAATTTGTAAAATTCCTATAATGAATATTCACCACCTCACTACACCCTTTATTAAAAAATCGAATAAAATACAAATATTTTATTCAGTTTTTGACTCCCTCGATATTTCGTCCTGCAAAAATTTTCCTCATATCGATCGTCATAAAAAAAACCACAAAAATCTTCAAACAAACTACAACCACAAAACTGATAATGAATTGAAAAAAGCACGATGTATTTTCATCTAAAATAGTCTCGAGGCTGTCAAAGCGAGTTAATAATTTGTAAAATTGCTATAATGAATATTTACCAGCTTATTGCACTCGCGCCGCGATGACGCGGAAGTAACGAGGGATGATAAGCGATGCTGCCGTGACGCGGATGATCGATCACTTCCATCGGAATGAATTGGGTGCAGAAGGGAAGGACGTTAAGGTCGACCTCGATGCCTTTGTAAAGGCTCAAAACCTCAGGCAAGGCGACGCCTTTGCTCCGCCAGGCCTTGATCTTGAAAACAGGAGTATTGTCGGCTCTCGCTGTGCTCGCTGCAATTCGCATCCAAGAATGGAACAAATTACGCAACTTGATATTATGTCGCGGACCAAGAATTAATTCGCTGTATTCTCTGATGCTCACCTAAGGGATCCTCCCTGTTCCCTTTATCCGGTATCGTGAACACTCCGGTTATCTTGTGACCATCCTGACGTAATAATTTGTACACCTCCGCGGCGAAATTACTCTGGCCGATAATGGCAACCTTCAGCTGAGCCATCGCCGTCTGATAAAAATAAATAATTTCAGTAGTCCATTTTCTTAACACCTTCCGAGCTTGTTAGTCTAAAAAAAGTGTTTTCAACAATATTTTTTATTTGCGTTTAATTACTTAAGAGTCATTATTCTCAAAAAACTAAACACCATTAAAATTAAACCCGATAAAGTCGATATTAATTAATAAATTTTCAAGAAATTTGTAAGTCAGAGCTTCGATTGAATTTTTTTAATTTCTAATAAAATTATTAATTGTCAATTGTTTATGAGTAAGCAGAATTTCGTTTTGAATTTTCTTGTACAAGCAATAAATAATATGAAAATTGTTCAGAAGACATTATATAAAAACAATAATTTACAAATTAAAAAATTTATCTAAAATTTTTCTAAATTGTTTAAACAATGAATAAGAACTATATATTGAATACTTTCCAAATGACAAAAAACTCCCTAACAATATAATACTTTTATAAGCAATTATACACCCTCAATGAAATATCATTGCAAAAATAAATATAATTAAAAAAAATTAAACATGCATCTAAAAAAAATAGATACATACCTCTCGATTAAAACTAAAGTGCGTAAGTGCGTGCGCAAGATTTTGTTGCTCTCAATAGTACTGAAAAGCGACAATATGTGAGTAACAACAGAGTGTGCGACCGAACAGCGTGATACTATACGTCCATTCTACAAAAATAAAGCTCTACAAATTTACAGTCGGAAGCTCTCGATCAATCTCCTGGATTTGTACGTTTTCCTCGAACATACAAAATGTACATTCATGTTTTCCATCATACCCTACACCGTTATTGTATGTAAAAGCTTCTACTTTCTCTCCTGCTCTCCATCTGACGTCTCGTTGCGAGGTAAGCAAATTCTATCTATGTACTCCTGTAATCCGAGTACCATCGATCGTTCCGCGATGTTTATTTTTCCATTGAACACTCGTACACGGTCTCTCAATCGAAAATTGTAATAAATTCCACAAATCTTGTAACTGTCACGTAATAAATGTCTGAGATTGTGTACATTGATTGATGATACGAAGAGAGAGAAAGAGAGAGAGAGAGAGAGAGAATCGAGCTCAGCGTAACATCTGCTTGATAGAAATCGTCATGAGCGATCGATCGATCGATAATCAATAAATTTTCGGCTTACGTTGTACACGGAAAAGGCTCGTTTTTGCAGGAAATCAAGACGTCTTACTGCCAGCATCGAGTACGACGAGATAACGAGAGAGAAAATCACGTTTTATTATTTATTCACGGGAGTATTGAACCAGCGTGTGTGGAAAGTGGAAAAAGCAGCGATAGGAAAAAGGAGTCGGCTGCCTCGCGGTCGAGTCTCGGCTCGAACTGTCTCAGAATTATTGACCGTCACTACGTTCTGAAAGTTTACTGAACCGCTGGAGAGGGAGCTGTACTTTATATAAGACCTCGCTATCTCCTCGGGAAGGGTCAAGACCTCGCTTCTGGTTGTACGATTCATCCCTATCAGCGAGCGCATCAACGCTTCCATGTTTTTGTTTTTCATTTTTTTATGTATAATGAATTTGCAAAAATTTCGAGGAATCAGAATCGAAGGAATATTGATGGAAAATGAATCAAGATTAATGCAGGAATGATCGCGATTTTTTTTCTATTAAATTAAATATTAAGTAACGTGTTATATGGTATAAGAATGTAAAAATAAATTTGATGATAACAAATTAATTTTACTAAATGTTGCAGGATGTTATCGGAAGAATCTGACTGAAATTTTCATTCAGTTTGAGATCACACGAGGATCAGGTCAACCTGATGTGATTTTGCCTTAAAAAGATTGAATTAAAATTTTTTTTAATTGCGTTTATATTTATTTTAAGTCCCTGATCAGGTTCACCTAAACCTTTTCTTTAATATCCTCAAAAAGATTAGAATCCAAAGTCTTTCCATTTCTTGAAATTCCAATGGAGTTATGGCATTGCATCTTATTCGTAGCTTTACATTGTAACAGATATTTTATCTAAACCTGATTATGTTGACGTGAATAACCTTTGAGTAAAAAAACCTTTAAAAAAATTGAATTTTTAAATCTGTATATAATTTTGTAATTTTTTGACAGTTATAAAATTGCACATTATTAATAATTTCACACTTTATTATCAGGTACCTCATGAGAACATAAAATAAAGAGTATATCTTGTCAGGACCTCTTCGGGACAGCACGCAAATTTCTAAACCCAGAACGTTTCTATATTCGGAAATTAATTGATTCGGACTTGTTTGGTCGATACAACGTACAGAATACTATATCGGATACTGATCCGGAGTAAACTGGCTGGTAAGGAAAAGCGAGTATCATCCACAATGTCATAGGTTACCGATAACATGTTTGCATCGTCATTAAAAACCAGTTTTATCCAGTTAAAGGTCTAAAGGTTTCGTGGATTCTGGGTCTGACGACCAAGCTTTGACAGATTTCTGCTAAAATTGCGCAAGGTACACGCGCTCAGCGAGAACCAAACGGATTACGTATGTTTGCTTTCGGAACGATTAAATAATCGCTTTTTGGTACGTGGAGGTCTTGGCTTAATTTGATAAAGCATCCTCGTTTTCGTTTACTCATTCCCCGACCCTGCGAATCGCGAGAGAAAAATATTGTTCGTAGTTTAAAAATATATTCACTGCTGATAACGTTCGTAAGTCTCGCATCGTGAAAATGGAGTTTACATATTGTTTCGTTCTCACATGTAACACGAGAATGTAATGTCGACTGATTAGAATTCCAGAAATTATAATATACATACAGTACATTTTCTTGTCTATTCATATTTTATCGATAAGAAATTTTTATTTGCAAAGGTGAATTTGGGCTTTTTAAAAAAATTTTTATGAAGTTGTCAACGTGGCAGAGACGTTACTATATGTATTAAGTATATTATATTATATTATATTATAATATTATATTACATATTATGTTATATATTATATTATGTTATATATTATATTATATTATATTATATTATATTATATTATATTATATTATATTATATTATATTATATTATATTATATTATATTATATTATATTATATT